>JAMZAV010015481.1:0-12411 GCA_024449915.1 Sweltsa coloradensis | reverse complement strand
CATTGACACTTTTGGGGAATCGGAACTGGGTCAAAAAAGGTAATTTATTTTTAAGTTGTTTGTTATCCTATCTGACTTTGAACATAAAGCTGCATTTTATAGTACCATTTTAACCACGGCGGGTGTCGAGAGGTTAATTCTAGTTTGTCAACTGTGGTCAAATAGGTAATTTAAAGTTGCTCTATAGAAACTTGCATGAAATGACATTTGGCTGAAATTCACAATATCTCGTCTTGAAAGTGTGCTTTCCAAGAATACTTCATAAAAAAATAGGGGTCACCGGCTTAGCCTACTATTTTATTTATTTCCAGTTAAAAATATTGTAATTAGCATTTCAAGTAGGGTATACAAAAACCTACACTGTTTGACTTAAGCACAACAGTAGACCAAATACAAATAAGATTGTTTCAATTATGTATCGTTGGAGAAGGGTTGACAGGTTGGGAAAGCAAAGAGAACATAAATCCCAGCCTAAAGGGCTGGGGACGACAAAACTTTTCACCTGCTGATGACAACTGCAGCTAATTTAAAGTTGTTACCTTATTTTAATCCACGACGCATAAAATATATACAGTAAGATCCCTCTTATCCGATGTACCGTGTTAACCGAGCCGCCCAAAAAAAAAAAAAAAAAAAAAAAAAAAAAAAAAAAAAAAAATTAAAGTTTTAAATACGTAAATAAAACATAAAAATAATTACAGACGCCGCGCCGCACTTTTTTAAATGTACTCGCATACATTTGTAGGCGTGCCTTACGAGTAGGGATGACATCGGGTACCCGGTTCCAGAAATTACCCGGAGCCGATTTTAAGATCCGGGTATATTTCGCGGCCGTTTTTAGGCTAATTCACCAGTTTAAATTACGCGCTACGTGGTTGCGGTCTTTCCCGCGGAGCGTGCCCGCTGCCTAAAGAGTAATTGGAGTTGACGACAGAGCGCGTTGTAAGCTATCACGTGCTTCCGTCCGTCTCGGCGAGTCGCGCCCATGCCACGAGTGAGTGCAAGAGAGAAAGATGCGGCAATAAATCTTGGACACTGCCGTCTGCGCAGTACGAGATGCGCGTACGATCCAACCAACTCACACTCACAGCTGACTGACAAAGATGGTTGGGTGTAGAAGTAGAATTCGCAATGCAATCATCTTTCAACCGATTCACGAAATTCGTTATCACGACGCATAGGATTGTTATTCCTGGGCTTATGTTCTTTCTTTCCCAGGCTTATCTTGCGACGAGAGCTTCAGCGCGGGATATAGTAGTGAGAGGTTTTCCCACATGAGAAAGAGAGCTAGGCCTAGCCTAGGCCTATGTTTGCATTGTAGGCCTAGCCTAGGCCTACTGCGTCGAGTTTAGGCCTAGACATACGTTTTTATTACGACATGTAGGCCTAATTGTGTACGTGTGTTTGTGAGCTTGATTTACAAGCTATTAAATCATTTAGTATACCCTGTATGAAGTGTATCGTGTGTATTTTATGTTCCTTTATCCATTACATGTGTGGCTATGCTACGAGAGCAAATAAACAAATGAAACGCGCCATCCGAGTTTTTCGCAAATCCGAGGTGCCCCCGGTCTCATCCAACTCGGATAAGAGGGATCTTACTGTATATATAAATAATAAATATTAAAGTAAATAAATAATCAATTACGTATCAAATTGAAGGTAGGGTAATTATTAATTAAATTCTTTATAAAATTAGTGTTTACAAAATGGATGTTACGAAACTGCTTTTTGAGATACCCTTGTGTGCCTCAAGTCAAAACGTTATTTCGAAAATGAGAGCGCCAGTGAAAAAGTGGCAATGCTGCGTGATGTCACTCCGAGGCCACGGGCAGTGACCAATGGTAATAATAGGAACGAGCTTCAATTGGCTACAGTACCAAACTGTGGTGCGGGTGTCCATCAGTGTGACAACACATTACGTACATTGTGTTTACTTTGGCATAATATTGTTTGGTAACAGTTGACAGTACTGTAACACGATATTGAATTGAAGTATTTTTTCGAATAATTATTCACGGTCAACAGATGAAACAAATTCATTGGTAAACAAATAACCTCTTTCAAAACAGTTATTTCAAAACATACAATACTGTTCATTGTAAACTGCAATACGACAAATCAACACACATTTTCCAGTGGGTTTATTTTAATTTTACTGTCAATCTTAACAGCTACCTGACCGTTGATCACGGCAGATGACCTAAAATTTCAGCAAAATCCGCCAATCAGTTCACCCTGATCACGATGAACACACAAACATGTAAAAATAAATAATACTGGTACTTACTAGATGGCAGAATCATTAAGCTCATATTCATAGCCCCTTGCAACGGCGAGTCTTACTCCACGATCTTTCCAAAGAGCTTGAAGGGAAGATGCAACACCAGGTAATATGTTGAAGCTCTTGTCGAAGCAACTGCTGCTGATGAGAACAGTTTGCGCATGATTCTGAAATATATGACGCTATTTAAATACTACCGGTACTTATCTGTATGGAATACCTTTTAGATTGTAAATCTTAGGTTCTTATTAAGCCTAGTCATTTTATGTAGGACTCTATACATCAGTGATAGCCTACCAAATTATGATTTTTAATATTTACACTGTCAGTCAGATCAAAGGCCCTAGCCACGCCACTGTTGTAGGGCCCACTGATTCCTAGCTACTCCACTGGTATATGGCCTGATTCCTAGAGTATATGGCACTAGTGTAGGGCCTACTGATTCCTAGCCATGCCACTTTTGTAGGGCCTACATGCACAGTAGGTGTAGGGACCACTGATTCCTAGCTACGGCACTGGTGCAGGGCCTACGTGCACAGTGGGTGCAAAACCATAAACCTAGGTGCAAATGGTCATGACCTGAACACAAACCTTATTTTTGGAAGATTGCAAATTTATCCGGAGAAGTCCCATTCCACTGAGAACATACTTCATCGAGGATAACAAGTTATCCATGACAGTTGGTCGGAAACTACGGAGCTCATCTTTAGTGAAGCCATCGCTGTGAATGATTTTCATTTGCTTGACAAGCGTACTCTTCCCACTTTCTCCAGCCCCTGCACAAAACAAACAGAAAACTATTAAAATTTAAGCAATACATAAAACAGTTGATGTAGAAAACTCGTCATGCATATGGCATACCGCATAGGCTGCAGGAAGGGCTTTACAGGGGTAGGGGGTATCGTCCATGGAAGTTCCAGCGGAAAGTAGTAAAAACGGATCTGGGTCGGTATGGTTTCTTGGAAAGGACTGTTAGGGAGTGGAATGTCTTGTCTGGGGATGATGTAGCTAGTGGGTCTTTGAGGGAATTTAGATCGTGTTTGTGGGAGGGCAGTAATTAGGTGTGGTGGGAGTGAGTGGTTGCCACCGGGCAGAAGGGCCCATTTTTAACCATAAGAAATGGTTATGTTATAATAGGAAAACGCTTAAGTCCCGCCGCGTTGTTGGATGAGCGTAATAAGTGCATTGAGCTGCCATGTGTTACGCGGATTTTCTGTTGTTCTTTTTTTTATTAATTAAATTAAATAAAAAATAAACTTACTTTTTTGAAATTAATCGTAATTTTAAAAAAGAAAAAAATCGTAAAATTGCGATTTTCGTAAGAAATAAATATTCGATTGCGCTCAAATTTCACACGAATATATTAATTGGATGAGCGTAGCGAGCGAAGCGAAGATTCCATTTCACTACACTGGAGAAAAAAATCCGGAATGTTTTTTTTTTTTTTTCTTTCTTTCTTTCTGTATTTTTGTCTGTCTGTTAACACGATTCCGGCTAAACCGATACTCCGATTGCGATGAAATTTTATGGAGGCCTTCGAAATCTCTGAACTAAGAACTGCCACGTTTTTGAGCGCAATCGAAAAATTATTTCTCATAAAATCGCAATTTTACGATTTTTTTCGATTTTTAAAAAAATTTCTTCGACTTATAACACCTACATGCTTTATCCGATTATAATGATTTTTTCACAGAACCTTAATTTTAAGAATTAATATATTCGTGTAATAATTTGTGCGCAATCTAATAATTATTTCTTATGAAAATTTCAATATTACAATTTTTTCCTTTTTTAAAATTACGATTAATTAAAAAAAAATAAGTTAATTTTTTATTTAATTTGATTTAATTTAAAAAAAATTCAACAAAGTTCTGATTTTTTCACAGAACAACAGAAAATCCGCAAAACACATGGCAGCTCAATTCACCAATTACGCTCATCCAACAACGCGGCGGGACTTAAGCGTTTTCCTAGTTTATGAAATTAAGGTTCTGTGAAAAAATTATTACAATAGGATAAAGCATGTAGGTGTTATAAGTCAAAGAATTGTTTTAAAAAAGAAAAAACCCGTAAAATTTTGATTTTCATGAGAAATAATTTTTCGATTACGCTCAAATTTCACACGAATATCTTAATTCATAAAATTAGGCTTCTGTGAAAAAATCATTACAATCGGATAAAGCATGTAGGTGTTATAAGTCAAAGACATTTTTTAAAAATCGAAAAAAATCGTAAAATTGCGTTTTTTATGAGAAAAAATTTCCCGATTGCGCTCAAAAACGTGGCAGTTCTAAGTTCAGAGATTTCGAAGGCCTCCATAAAATTTCATCGCAATCGGAGTATCAGTTTAGCCGGAATCGTGTTAACAGACACACAAAAATACAAAAAAAAGAAAGAAAGAAAAAACATTCCGGATTTTTTTCTCCAGTGTAGTAGAATGGAATCTTCGCTTCACTCGCTACGCTCATCCAAAAATGTTTGTAACGGAAAACACAAAAAATCGTACAACGTTAGATTTTAAAGATACATTTCAAAATTTCACATGTCCTTGTCACGGCCCATGGGTATGTGTAAACTATGGTAAAAATATAATAATTTATAAGATCTACCCTTTCCAGAATTTTCCCCTTAAACTTAATTGAGTAACCCACTCTCTCTGTGAGCCTTCTTTTCTCCTAGAGAAGCGAATCCACTTGTGTTTGTTTGTGTTGAGACTCATGCAACTCCTAGTTGCCCAGGAGTTCCATATCATCCCTTAGTTTCCCTACTAGTACGTCATTGACATTCCTTATTACCCTACAAATTACGCAGTCATCCGCAGAGACATACCGGTACTCTAGCCCCCATTCCTTTTCGCGCTGTCATCATGACAAAGATGTGCAAGTGTAGGCCTATATGGTAGAAAAGTAAAATGTGCAGTGTTGGGTAGGAACTTTTAAAAAAGAACGCTTTCCTAGGAACGCGTTCTTTTTTCGGGAACTTTTTAAGGAACGCGTTCCATTTTTAGTTAGAGGAACTTTCAACACAAAAGTTACAAATTTATGGTAACTTTTAATAAAGTTTTAGAAGTTCCTTTCACACTTAGTGATGACAAAACCCACCATGATTCTACATCTGAAAACAAGTTTAGCTGATGCAAATATAAAAATTAGTTGATTAAAAACAGTACCGGTATCATATCATTTTTAGGAGACATAATCTCGATTGATGAATCTCTCATATTTGCTAGCGACGACGGGGCTAAAAAATCGCGACCTAAATCCTATGTACCATAATTTATCTGATAAAGGAACTTTTAACCAGGAACTTTTATTTTTCAGGAACTCAAAAGTTCCTTTTTTGTGAAGGAACTGTAACTTTTAAAAGTTCCATTTGAAGGCCAAGTAACTTAACTTTTAAAAGTTCCTTTTTTGCGGGAACTTACCCAACACTGAAAATGTGCATTTGAAAAGTAAAATTAGGCACCCCCCTGGCAACCTTAGCTTAGCATTGACACCTTTGTTTTTGGGGCTATAGGAAGTCCTGATTTTGACTCACTTCCGCCTGTTGGTATCTTCGATTGATGATTAGGCCTAGACTGTCATGAGTCATGACTTATGAGTGTAGGCCTAGCCTAGGGTATACTGGTAGTGTTGGGACTTGAAAATTTTCACGTGAAAATTTTCATGAAAAATTTCAATTCATTGAAAATTTTCAAGGGCCGTGCATTGAAAATTTTCAAGTTTTTATTTTTATTATATTGTTAAATTATGCAGTTGGTATTTGGTATTAGTATTTGGCTAGCCTCTTGCACAGCAATAGGCCTATTGCATGCTGGGGCCTAGCCTAGAACAGAGGCATTGACATAGGCCTAGAAGTTTGTCAATGTGGGAGCTAGGTCACATTGCAAATACGAAGCCTGCAAATGAAGGTCTAGCTAACTTATTATTTTTGTAGGTTGTATAGCCAATAGTCTGGTTGGGCCCTAACCAGATAAAATCCATCTTTAATTAGCACAAATGCTAGAGGGTTATGCAGAACTTAAATGCCTAGGGTAGGGCCTACACTAGTGGAATGGAAAGACCGGGACAAACATTACTTTGGTGTGAGGTCTTCGCCTCCAATTAGTCTGTAGGTACCGTATTGTTTGTAGTGACTACTAGGAAGCTTCGCAAACGCTTTTTCAGGCGCGTTGTTGGATGAGCGTAATTTTTTTTAAACAAAAAAAAGCGTAAAATTGCTATTTTCACGAGAAATTATTTTTCGATTGCGCTCATAAAAGTGGCGGTTCTAAGTTCAGAGATTTCGAAGGCCTCCAGAAAATTTCATCGCAATTGGAGTATCGGTTTAGCCGGAATCGTGTTAACAAACAGACAAAAATACAAAAAAAAGGATTTTTTCTCTCCAGTGTAGTGAAATGGAATCTTCGCTTCGCTCGCTATGCTCGTCCAATAATCTAGGCTTTCCCTTAACCACCCGAAACGTTGGGTGTATTTTTTTACATTTTGATATGTTTTATGTTTCTTTTGTTTCCATCATTCATGTTGGATACTTTTACTATCCCAATTCAATATTCAACATTTTTGTCTCAGCAATTATTTTTACTAGGAAAACGCTTAAGTCCCGCCGCGTTGTTGGATGAGCGTAATTGGTGCATTGAGCTACCATGTGTTATATGGATTTTCTGTTGTTCTGTGAAAAAATCATGACTTAGTTGAAGATTTTTTTTAAATTTATTTAAATTTAATGAAAATAAACTTTAATCTTTAATTTTTTTAATTAATCGTAATTTAAAAAAAGAAAAAAATCGTAAATTTTCGATTTTCATAAGAAATAGTTATTCGATTGTGCTCAAATTTCACAAGAATATATTAATTCATAAAATTAAGGTTCTGTGAAAAAATCATCAAAATCGGATAAAGCATGTAGGTGTTAAAAGTCAAAGAATTGTTTTAAAAAAGAAAAAACACGTAAAATTTCGATTTTTATAAGAAATAATTTTTCGATTGCGCTCAAATTTTACAAGAATATCTTAATTCATAAAATTATGGTTCTGTGAAAAAATCATCAAATCGGATAAAGCATGTAGGTGTTATAAGTCGAAGAAATTTTTAAAAAATCGAAAAAATTCGTAAAATTGCGATTTTGATGAGAAATAATTTTCCGATTGTGCTCAAAAAACGTGGCAGTTCTAAGTTCAGAGATTTCGAAGACCTCCATAAAATTTCATCGCAATCGGATTATCGGTTTAGCCGAAATCGTGTTAACAAACAGACAAAAATACAGAAAAAAAAAAAAAAAAAAATAAAAAAAATAAAAACATTCCGGATTTTTTTCTCCGGTATGGTGGAATGGAATCTTCGCTCCGCTCGCTACGCTCGCTACGCTCATCCAATAATGTAGGCCTATTTGGCTTTTTGCAAATTGCAAGAATAAAATTAATCAACAAGATATTGCATATTAGACTTATTCCACCTCAGCCTGAGTCCCTCTGTAGGATGATGATAGAAACAAATTGTTTTTATTTACAATATAATAAATTACAGTTCAAATAACTGATTAACAAACCTTGAAAATTTTCATGAAATTTTCAAGATTATTTTTTTTCATGAAAATTCCCATCACTATATACTGGTAAACCAAAGATCATTGTAGGCCTACCAGGTACAGCTAGATAACCACTACCACGCTGTCCACACATTCAAAAGTATTGTGGAGAATAGGCTTATCTTCCAAAACATATCAAGACAAAATTAAAGTAGGTGTGTCGGATACAGTGTCCCTACCCGAACACGGTGCTTCTAGGCTTACCTTAGGCCCTACCAGTGATGCTGTTCAAAGAAATTTACCGTAAGACGGGATGATGCTGAACACTTTTCCACTCATTTTTACAATAATATTAATGCCAATAGATGGAAGAGGCTAATTTTTTTTGCAAAAGTCTTATGGGAGGCTTTACTACAAGATATCATCTAATCACATTTGTACAAGTACTGCTTATATTTTAAAAATATATAAACGTGTTTGTTCATATTCACCCCACTGACTTGTATTCCATGATAGCTTGGCACCCGTTTATCCTGGGGTGAATCTGAACACATCAATGGATTCGTGAGAAAAAAGCAGACTGAATTGATATGCTAGACTTTATTGTGTGGTTGTAGAGATGTGTACGCAAGGAGTTTTCAAGATCAATACAACAGTTTCGTCCACACGTTGCCACAATCTGTCATTTATGTTCTAATAGCCTACTTAGGCATTTATTAGGTTCTAGAATTAATTAAAATGTATTATAGGCCTACATGTGCTCATATTATGGTTATCACCTTTGACAGCAGAACATTTGACAAAAAGAGATGTGTTCAGAATCACCCCGGCGTCTTCCGCATGGTAGATTTTAGCTTGCAGGTACCTAGCAGGTAGTGACAACTTATTCTGTGATGCTTAGTTTCCTTCAATACACATAGCACCACAATACAAACATATTTTTTCCCGGGTCGGTAAAGTAGTTTGCCCGTGCTATATGAACTATTTTGAACAAAGCAAATATGTGAAGAAATAGAAAAATGGTATTTATTTTTTTTAGGCTTAAGTTCTTGAGATTTTTTTATGAAACTTACAGGTAATAATCTTTGTATTCCTTATAAATGCATATTTTTATCTTAGATATATAATCAACACTTAATAAAATATGAAGGAATAAAAAAAAGTGTAACTTTTGTTCAGAATCATCCCGGTGTTCAGCATTCTTACTAGCAGTCTTACGGTATGTAGGTAAGTTAGGGCCTATCTATTTTAAGTGCTTGCCCTACTAACCCATGATAATGATAATGCTTTATTCTCTTTGACATACATGGTATAGGTAGGCCTACTAAGTATAACTCTTTTATGGAGAGAAAGAGAACAGTGTAGACTCTAAATACAAATTTATTTATTTTTATTTATTTAATAATATGATATAAAAATTTTGAATCCATGATATGCCTAGCCAACTCAATTGTTCATAATTGTTTTAAAAGAATGCTTTTCAGTAAAAATATAATTACCCAGAAGCAATATCTTGATGACATTTTGTTCCTGCCGGGCTAGTTCAACAAGTTGTTTGTCAATTTCTTCACTGTGACGCCTCGCCTTCGCTTCCTCTCTGTCCAATGTCAGACATCCACCCATACCATCTTGCATCAACACAAACTCTGCAAGAAAACCAACAAGCAAGGTCTGAGTTTACCTAGGCTAGGACTAACAAACAGTCATTGTTTTAAAACTTAAGGAACCCAAGTTTAGCTAGGCCTAGCTTATAGAAAGTACTTTCTTGTGCCTTCTTTCATTCCAGGCTTAGTTCTAGGCCTGAAACTAATAGGCCTAGGAATCTAGGTTTAGGCCAGCCTATTCGTTAGGACCTGTTTTTTATTACTCCAGAGTTAAATCAACTTGGGTTGAACGAGAGTTATACCCGGTAGCCTACTCACTTGCATTTTAATGTGCATACAAATACAGTCTTTAGGCAGTCATTTCTAACCTTCTCACCTGCAGCGTTGCTGGGCAAGAAAAGGTGTGCGGACTTGTTGTCGTTTACATGAACAAGCGTATTGATCAACGTTACTTGGGAGTTTTTACGCGAGTTGAAATTCCAACTAGTGTTGCAACTCAGTGCATCACAAAAGTTATCCGCGTTTTCGACTTACCCGCGTAAAATGCTCGTAATAAAAAAAACAGGTCTAAGAGAAAATCTGAATCACATTAAAGAACTTGTTTGGTTGGGGAAGTCCAAATGCAGAATCAAACAAAAATGGCCATGTAGCCTATGGACTCGTAGGGGTGGATCCCTGGTGGGGGTTGGAGGGCTTTGCCCCCTAGTTGCACACAACAAGCTCCAGACAAGCATTATTTACAACTAGTTCGAAGGTGTAAGACGCAAGGTCTAAGTCGCATGGTGTGAGTCGTAAGAAACGCGAGGTGTTTACAACAAGCATGCCAATTTTCATTGCACATGCGTATTTCGAACAATTTAGAAGTGCATCGCTATTTTTTACTTTTTTTAAATTGGCAGTGGAATGAATTAAGAAGGAATGGGGAGTTTTCTTGTTCGTAATTGGCTTGTCTTAAGACGAGTTGTGAACATTCTAATTGAAAAACATACTCAGCAATACAAAATATTACGCCTTAAGGTCAATGCACAATTGCCCAGTAAGGAGAACGACAATGGGAAAAAAGTTTAATGTTAACTTACGACACAATGCACAATAATGCTTCCCGTTCTTGTAGCCTATCCCGGGGTCATCAAGATTTGAACACAAGAATGAAGGTTGAACACAAGAATGAAGATTCGCGTTCGGTGGTTTCTTCCGCGAAAGATTGATTACTCCCTGATTTGCTGTTCCTGATTTTTGGCAAACCTCATATTCGTTTGAGTGGGATCGTCTAATAATCGTTTTTTTTTCTTTTCGTTTTTCTTTTTTAATGTTTTTTTTCTCCTTTTTTCTTTGTTTTTTGTTTTGTTTTGTTTGTTTTTTTCTTTTCTTTTCATTCCCCACCCTTTTTTATATTCGATTCATTCATAAATTGCATTTAATATCCTTTTTATTTGTTATCAAATTTGTTGAGTATTTAATGCATTGTTGTTATATTACTATTTCAAATATTTACTTAAATGTAGTTCATTGTGTGTCTGCATCTATGTAATTAGATTTATTTAGTTGTCCTCCTTTGTAAATCAGTTTTTTATAACTGATAAGATATAGGCCTACGTTAAAAAAATAAAAAAAATAAATAAATAAATAGAACTAGAACGAGAACTTCAACAAGTTTTAACTTTCCGTAACATTCCCATTCGGGTACATTGATGGAACCGGAACCAATCGGAATAAAGATGTTCACGGCCTGTTGAAAGTGTAGGTCTAGCCTGGGCCCTACACTATTGAAATAAATAAAAATATGCAGAATAACAAAACACACTTATTAGAATTTGATTTGTTCCCATCGGCTTGCTTCACGGGCTGTTGTGCAATGAAGCCCTTAACGTTAGTGTGCTCGTCCCGTTCTCGTTCCCGGGCAATAGTGCATCAAACTTTGGTACTTATTTGGCTAGGGGGGTCCAACTTTTATATAGACCCTACACTGTAACGGAAAGGATTTCGGGTGCACTCTTATCGATTATATCCTAGAACTAGTGCGGCGCACTGCAGCCAGCGGAAAGTTCGGCTAACCTAACGAAAGTACACCTTTAACATATAAGTAGTAACAAGGCAATATAGCAGTGTTAACAAGGTGTATAAAAGTTGGACCCCCCTAGCCGAATAAGTGCCCAAACGGTAGACCTTGCGCCTTACACCTTAGAACTAGTTGTGAATGATGAGCCCTACAGACAACACTTGAAACGAAAAATGAAGGTTTGTGGTTGATTTCTCCTGACAACATTGTGAAAAAGAGCAATAGGCCTACCCCCAACTGAACAAATTCTTAACCGCAAACGTAAGATGGGCCTACGTTAATTACCCCAATGAGCGTAAAACTAGGCCTACTCACTTGTGAGTCAGGTATGTCTGATGGGGTAATTTGCATAATTTCGATGAGGAACTAGAGCATGGCAGCAGGCCCTAGGCTAGCCTAGCATGACCTACTGACAAAACTCTTGTAGGTCTAGTAGTTTTCTTTATAATTAACTATTTCTCAGTAGACGCAGTTTTTTGGCCTACCAATGAAAACTAAAATCTTATAGGCTATCTTATCATCAACAGAAACAGTAAAACTTACCATGTATAACAAGTGTTTTTAACCTCACACCTTCAACTTCACATTGGTTGGTTATGAAATAAAAACAGAATGCTGATGACGCTCCTTTGTTGAGGAAGACGAAACAGATTACTTCTTTACCGACATAACGAGGACATTCCAAAAAATTACGATCTATCGACTTTTCATAGGTTGTTGCTGTTGTTGTACATTTGTTTTTAGCGATACACAGCCGCCATGATTGCGAAACTTCACGGTCGTGTATTTCCGGTCGAACAAACGGAAGAAAAGGAAAACGATTAAAGTTTGCTCTTATCTGTCGTTGAAGCCAATTTTCTTCTTTTGGTGATTTCCAGGTATTTTTATTTTGTTTATAATTATCCTAGTCTAGCCTATGCGTAGCTAGTTAGATTTTA
>JAMZAV010015480.1:0-11142 GCA_024449915.1 Sweltsa coloradensis | reverse complement strand
TGGGGGGGGGTTTTGGGGGGGGTTGCTTTCCCATCACTTACTCATCGTTTTGAAAGCAACATAATCGGGACGCAGGACCAAACTATTGAAACCAGGGAGAGGTTCGCATCTCTCCAACTATACTCATTGTCTTAAATAGCAGCACTAATCGGGACGCAGGACCAACTTCTTAAAACCAAGGGGGACGAGGGTTGATCTCTCCATCATATACCATTGTCTTGAATAGCCCCAAAAAATCGGGACGCAGGACCAAACTTAAACCAAGGGTGGGGTTTTCGCTCCCCCTTACTAATCATTGTTTGAATAGAGCACAAATGGGGACGCGGGACCAAACATCTTGAAACCAAGGGACGAGGGTTCGCATCTCTCCATCACTATACTCATCGTCTTGAATAGCAGCACATAATCGGGACGCAGGACCAAACTACTTGAAAACCAAGGGACGAGGGTTTGCATCTCCCATCACTATACTCATTGTCTTGAATAGCAGCACATAATCGGGACGCAGGACCAAACTACTTGAAACCAAGGGACGAGGGTTCGCATCTCTCCATCACTATACTCATCGTCTTGAATAGCAGCACAAAGTCGGGACGCAGGACCAAACTACTTGAAACAAAGGGACGGGGGTTCAAAATAGCATTTTTAAAAAATATTATTATTAGTATTTTTAATATTATTATTATTATTATTATTATTATTATTATTATTATTATTATTATTATTATTATTATTATTATTATTATTATTATTATTTCTATTATTATTAATTAATAATCATTGCAGATCAAATAAGTCCGGTAATAGTGTTGTTTATAAACTTGTCTATAAAAGAAGGAATAATCCCAGATGAGCTGAAAAATTTCAATTATAAGACCAATATATAGAAAGGGCGATCATTTCGATATAAAATTACAGGCCTATTGCAATACTGCCAAGCATTGAAAAATATTAGAAAGATACGTAGCTGACTGTTTAATAAACTATATGACAAAATTTAATATAATTAATAAAAAAAATATGGATTTCAAAAAGGAAAAAGCACAGAAGACCTTTTAAGATCTTTTCTCTGACAAATAAACTCCAAATTTTGATAGTAATTGTCATATGGATGTATGTTCATAGTTTTCAAAAACCCTTTGATACCCTTGATCACACTATACTCTTAGATGCATTACAAAAAATAGGCGTACGAGGTACGATTTAACTTTGGTTTGAAAACTATTTGTTGAATAGGAAGCTAAAAATAAAAGTAGGGGATGTGTATAGTAAAGCTAAATCATGTCGCAGTGGCGTACCACAAGGGGCATTTTGGGTCCTCAACTATATTTAGTATAATATGTCAACGATAGGTCTGATATATTGTCAAGTATTTATCTTTTTTTATATGCGGACGACGCTGCATTATTAGCAATACATAAGAACGTCAAACTAGCAGTAGAATTTTTTGCAGGCAGATTTTTTAATCTCTTGAAATGGAACCATGACATGAGACTCATTATCAACGCGGAAAAAACTAGAATTGTGCATATCTGCCCACCTTTAAACGCCGATCGGAATGCCAGTATAGAGGTAATTGCTCACGATTTTAATTTGTTTGCAGAGAAAGGGCTGGCAAAGATTTGTTATATTTTCATGCCAGACAAAAATTACTTCATGTTACAGCCATCCCTATTTAGGTCTTGAAATAGATCGAAGATATTGCTGGGATATTCAAATATGGAAACTATGCAAAGACTAAGATCTTGTGCTTATCAGCTTACGCCGAAAAAGATATTTTATCATTTAAATACCGTAAAATGGTATATATTGCTCTAGCTGAGCCCAGTTTTATCGTACGGTATATCGCTTGGGGTAATGCGTCTTACTCGCAACTTAAAATTTAATATCATTACAAATAAAATTATAAAAATGATGAATGAAAAAAGAAATCGTTGATGGGAGATGTGTCTCGGATTTGTATTTACTTTTTGATGTTTTGCCAGTTAGGAAAATCTTTGTTTATAAGCTGTTATTAAAGCATTATTTTGACAAAAAATAAAAAATTCTTATTGACCACAAGCCTTCAACTCGAGCCAAAAGTGCAGGAATTTACCAGTTACACCCTTTAACAAAAATATGGAAGAGATCGTTGAGCTACTCTGTACCTTTATATTTTAATAAGATTCTTCCAGAAATTAAAGAATTAGATTCATTTAGAGATATAAAATTAAATTAAAGACATATTTGCTTCAAAAAAATATTATAGTTGAGTGAGGAAATTGTGGTTATGTGTTTTTTATATTTTATGTTTTTCAGGTATTTATCAATTTTCTTCTATTCTGTTCATTCATAAATTTACTAAAAATGTCAAACTTTATAAAATATCACATTGTTTAGATTTCACATGTCGGTAATTTCAAAAAATTTCAAATTTCAATTATATTAGGTTAACGGAGGTTTGTAGCCCTATACCCGCCATGTTAAATTATGTACTCTCCCAAAGTTTTATATGAAAATATTTTGAAGTTACAACCCTCAAATTTTTTCTCATAATGACCATAACCATGGTAACCGGAGAAACAACTAGATGGATTTTTGTTTTTTATGGTAGGAAAATTTAGTTTTTGCTATATTGTACGATAAAGAGGGGTGTTTTAAGTGTGGGCATGGAATAATCGATCACAAGGAACATTTTGGTCCAAAAATGAGAAAATCCATCAAGAATTGGTGAGTACAAACGAAGTAAAAATGTTGGCCAAGGCTAAGTGAGGAAAAGTGCTGTCAAGAGTGACACAAAATCAAGGGGGACGAATGTAGGAAATAAGTGTTTAGTGTGAAAAAGGGGAGTCAGGGTGGGGCTGGATTGTGTTAACTGCAAGCAAGGCACATTTCCCTTGTGCTGAGGAAAAGAAAAAAGAGATATCCGGAAAAAAGTACATGGGAATGTAAATTGTGTGTGAAAAGTAAGATCATAGGAACTGGAATGGTGGATCAGAACCACATAAACAAATGTCCAGCTGTCATGGAACGGGCTTTTACAGATGTAGATCTAGGAGGTGAAATGAAAGTAGACTATGGATTAGAACAAGTAGATCTGGGAATAGTAGACCTAGGCTTACCTAAGGAGCTAAATCTCAGAATAGAGCCTAGTATGCACACCATGATCCCTTACACAAATGCCCAAATGATGAAACCCAAAATGTACAACTGATGTCATAGGCCTGGCATATGGGTCTACAGATATGGATGCAGGAGGTGAAGTGGAAGTAGAATGCAGAATAGAGCAATAGACCTGGGAACTGTAAATGTAAGCCTACCTATAGAACTAAATCTAAGAGTAGAGCCTAGTGGTGGATCAGAACAGCCACTTCATGCGCATCCCCAGATACTGATTTTAATATCACAATTGAGGAGACAGAAACTGAGGGAAGTGATAAAAACTAGGAAACTAGAAAGATGGACCCTAAAGGAACTCAGGAAAAAAGGGGATGGGGATTGGAAATTCATAAAGAAAAATAAAGGGTTTGAAGTCTGGAATTGTGAAAGGAATTGTGCAACATTTACTTACATAGGAGGACAAAAAAATGGGCTTTCGAAGTCACAGAAAAGTTGAAAAAAGAAATACGTAGATTGAGAAATATAATAAATGTAAAAGAGAAAAGAGAGAGGGAGCTTGAGAAAAGGGGTGAAGTATTTGGAAAAAAGGGGAAAAAGGGAAAAAAGGAAAAAGAAGAAGAAGACGGAGATGAAGACGAAGACGAAGACGAAGAAGAAGACGAAGACGAAGAAGAAGACGAAGACGAAGACGAAGACGGGGGGAAAAAAGAAGAAGGAGAGGAAGAAAAAGTAGAACAAAAAGAAGAAGAAGGAGGAGGAAGATGCGAAAAAATGGAATGCAATCAAACGGAAACAAGCACAAGAATAGGAAGACGGCAAACAAATTATAAAAATTCCGAAGAATGTATGTATGAACCGCTTCTGATAAAACAGAAAAATACTCAAAATCTAACACATAGAAGTACAAGTATGTTGTGGATTATAACGAAATACAGGGACACGAGAAAATAGAGATAGCCTGGAAAGAGACTGAGGTAACGCAGAATGTTGTGCTTCCTATACTGAAACAAAATAAAAGTGGGCCCTAGAACTAGTAAATTATTGCTGGGGGATATACAAAGTGATATGGCACAAGAATGGTATCAAAAAGGGTTTTATAAAGTTGAAATATATCCAGGTATAAGGATAAAAGAATTAGGAAAGTTAATCCAAGTGAGAATATGGAGGGAGGTGTGACAAAACCAAGAACAGTTGTGCTTTTTTTGGGAGCAGTGACATACGGGGTGCTCGAAACAGGGAGATGATAATGGCAGACGCGAAAGAACTACTGATAGTAGTAACATTAGCATATGGTCCACAAACACATTTTAAATGTGTGGGTTGCAGGGGCAGGAAGATGGTTGAATGGGGAGCTGAGAGAACTCGTGGAAACATTTGGGCTGAGTTTATCCAGATTCAAGACAGGTGCATAAGGAATAACTACTCAAATGGATTTCAGTATTTGGCTCAATACAAGCAGGGAAAATACCACGAAAGCCAAAAAACACCTTTTGAGTATATCAGAGAAAACAGAATGGGTTTTGGGATCAGCAGTAAACCTACTTTTTTAAAAACCAGACTATTTTGGAAGGGGGAAAAGTAGCATTGCCAGTGGAAGATCTTTTAACTGAAGGAGGTATTATTTGGAAGAGGGAAAGATAACATTGCCAGTGGAAGATCTTTTAACTGAAGGAGGTATTATAAAAAAGATAATGACATTAAACGGAAAAAACAAATAAACCAAGAAATTACGAACGAAAAGGAACCTAATGAATGTATTGAGATAACATCGAGGTTTGAAGATAATAGGAGACGAAACCTAATGCAAATAACGGCAAAAGAATCAAGCTTGGCACTCTAAACATAATCACTTTGACTGGAAAAGTGGAAGAAATAGTTGATTAATGAAGAGTAAAGGGTTAGATATATTGGGTCTGAGTGAGACAAAATGGAAGAAAGAGGGTGAGAAAAAAACTAAAAAGGTGATTTCAAACTGGTGTTGGTCTGGTGGAAAATTCAGGGAAAAAGGGAGTGGGTTTTTGTTCTGAGTCCAGCTATCACAGATTACATTGTGGATATTACACACATTAGTGACAGAATTATTAAATTGAAATTGTGCTACAAAGAACAATTTAATAATCATACAATGCTATGCTCCCAAGGAGGTCTCTCAAAAAGTGAAAAAAATGCATGGTTTTGGGGGAACTGGGAAGGGAAAGTGTAATGGTACTGGTGAAATAATAATAATGGGGGATATGAATGCAAGGGTGGGCAATTGCCGTATAAGCAACGAGGATGTTTTGGGCCCCCTTTTGGGTATGGCGAAAGAAACCAAGAAGGGGAAAATCTGCTCAGTTTTTGTGCTAGGAAGGGGTAAAAATAGCCAATAGTTGGTTTCAAAAGAGGACCTCCCCCCAAAAAACAAGATACTCTGGGATGGGGAACATAAATCATGATTGACTACTTTTGTATTTGGGAAAGAAGTAATGAAAATGGTGAATGATGTTAGGGTAAAATCCAAATATATCTCTAGATAGCGACACAGGTTATTGGTTGCATCTCTCGATATAGTTCGTCCAAGAAAACCCCCCCACAAAACAGAATACAAGAATACGAGTGTGGAAACTCCAACAGGATGATTTGAGGAAAGAATATCAAAGTTTGGTAATGCAGAAAAATTTCCTGTTGGTACTTTATTGGGAGTAGAAGAAGAGTGGAATGCAATGAGAAATGTATTGGTGTCCAGTGCTGAGGTAGTGTGTGGTAGACCTAAAGGGAAAAGGAGGGAAAAGGAAAAAAACCATGGTGGAATGCAGAAGTAAAAAAGTATAAGAGAAAAACAGAAGCATGGAAGTAAAGAGAATATCAGGTCGAAGAAAAAAGTAAAAAAAAATTTTACCAGCAGTGTAAGATAAATAAAAAGTCATAGAAAATGAGAAAAAGAAATCGATGAAAAGGTTTTGCGATAAATTGGAGGCAGATTATCATGGAATAAGAAGATGTTATGGTTAAATTAAAAGGAAGCGGAGAAAGAAAGTGCAAATCATGTTAAATGAAAATGGTGAATTGATTACTGACCCTTGCAACTAAAGAGGAATGGTATCAATATTTAAGAATTAAATCAATGTTGGAGAAGGTAACAAGGAAGTTTAGGAAAGTGAATAGTTACGAACATAAAGGAAAATGAGGAAAAAGTGAACATTCAGCAGCAAGAGGAAATTGTGGAAACTGAAATACAAGACTCAAGTAGAAGAATCAATCAACGGATGAAAATGGAAAAGCCCAGGAGCTGATGAAGTTAAAAGTTTAGATGTTGAAGGCAGCAGGTAAGAGTGGAGTAGAATGGATGTGGGGAGTAGAAATTCAGTTTTGGGAAATATAAAAATCCAGAAAGACTGGATAAAAGTGTGATTGTACAATTTTTAAGAAGGGAAATCGCAAGGTTTTGTAAAACTACAAAAGGCATATCACTCTGAGTCAGGGTTTCGAAACTGTACGAGAAGTGCTCGAGAGACGTTAAGAGATCATGTTTGATTGTTGCTGAGAGAGGAAACAGTAGTTGTAGACCTGGGAGATCCCATATCTCTTATTGCTGTCGTCAAATAATGGAAGGTCGGTGGGAGGAGGACGAATCCATGAAATGGTGTTCTTAGATCTGAAAAAGCATATGACTCTGTACCAAGGGGTACAGTTTTGGGGATCCTTGCAGGCGTTAATGTAGACAATGACTTATAGAACGTTTAAAACCATGCACGTGAAAGGAAAGAGTGTTGTACAAACATGCCATGGAAGAACTGAAGGTTCAAGGTGGAGTGGGGGTCTGAGGCAAGGCAGTGTATTGTCGCCACTTTTATTTAAGTTTTTGATGGATGCTATGCTCAGAGAAGCAGACCGGAAGAGACCATCATCGAAAACAATGATCTTTGGGGAGATGGGTATTGTTGTATGGGGTGAGTCTCATGAAGAAGTGCAACGTAGAGTAGATGCCAGGATAAGTTACAGAAGCAAACACATGAAGTTAAGTCAAAAGTAAGAGTGAGCAACTGATAATGGCAAAGAAGTATCGGCCGAAGGAGAAGAAAATAGTTTTAAGAGGCAAGAGATAAGGAGAAGTTTGAGTTTAAATATAGGCAGTATGTTAGGTAGTAACGCTAAAATGACCAAGAAATATCTAAGGTTTAACCTAGCAGAAGGGGTTTTTACCAATCGTAAGGAAACTGTTTTGGAATGGGATAGGCCTAAAAATGCAAGCTGCTACTTTACAAACTATAAATTTATTTGTCCCAATACTGACGTATGCTTCAGCGACCTGGACTCTGGGGAAAACAATGTGAAAATCGTCTAGTTGCCTCAGAAATGAAATTTCTTAGAAGTGTATTGGGTTTAACTAAATGGATAAAGTGAGAAGTAGTGTGATAAAGGGAAGGAACTGGTGTTGAAAGTTTGAGGTGGCGTATTTGGGAAAGGGGGCGACTGATATGGTTTGGACACATGAAAAGATGGAAAATGAAGAATACCAAGAAGAGAATTTGCAAGGTTTAAGGGAATAAAAGAAAGTAGGAAAACCAAGAGATAGGGATAGACCAAATTAAACAAAGGTAGAAGAGAGGACGTATCTTGGGTAGATGTAGAATTGGGAAATGTGGGGGAAGAAACGGAAGAAATGGAGAGACTTGGTAAAAATGCAGCCAGGATATGGAAGAGTTTCCGATGAAGAGGAGGCTGAAGTAGTTGTGGGCAGGTTTGGCTAACCGGCAGCTAAGAGCCAAAATAGCTTGAATAAAGGAGCAAACGCTCCCCCAACCTGACACTAGTTTGGAAATGGGGAAGGATATAAAAAAAAAAAAATGAGGGCATACTTTCTACATATACTGTGTTAAAATATTTTGGATCCAACTTAATTGAAGTATTTTATAATTTTTTTAACATATATCAAAATGAATGAGAATTTTAGCACATTTTTCAGCATATATATATATATATATATATATATATATATATTTTTTTTAATTTTTTTCCAAAGTAAAATATCCTAACACAGTTGCTGTAGTATACTTTTTTTACATATTGTAAAAAAAAATCATAATGATTAAAAAAGAATTGAATTAGTTATGTCTTAAAGAAAATCTAAAATAAAAGTTTTGAGTAAATCAGGCCCGAAGTTAGGCCTGCACAAAAAACTACAAAAAAACTGGAAATTTGTAAACTTTGCTGTCACTTCAAACGAAAACAAACAATGGGATTGACTTTTAGGCTTGAGTCATGGTAACCAACTATGCACAAAAACATTCTCCAAATAAAAATAAAAAAACACAGCCTTCTTAGGTGCAAGGCGGCAAAAGTAATGAATTTCAATAGGCTTCAATGAATGGTGAACGAAATGAATGCAGGTAATTCTAATAACAGTAATATGGTAAATAAATAATTTAGATAACTTATAGATATCTCAGAACAATAAAGTTAGACATTTCTGAAAACTAATAATCACACAAATGTATCAGTGAAAAAAAAAAAATAGTTGCACAAAAAAAAAGTTAGGGCCTACAATCCTCCCTTAAGTGTTTAGAAGTGAATAAATCCTTATCTTTAATAACATAGTTCCACAGATAAGCTGCATGCGCAGTTTGTGGAAGGTCGAATGTATGAAATATGTAAGGTTATGAAACAAAAAAATGTATCTACAAAAATAATAATAAAAATATTATTTTTATTATTATTATTATTATTATTATTATTATTATTATTATTATTATTATTATTATTATTATTATTATAGGCGCTCCACGCTAAGAAAGGAGTTGCGCGCGCTTTTAACGGGTGAATTGTAGCCATTCAGCAGGCTCCAATTTTAAATAACGATCGCTGATTGGCCCGTCGAAAGCGCGCGCATCTCCTTTCTTAGCGTGGAGCGCCTATATTATTATTATTTGATTCATAGCAGTTGTCGAAAAAGTTTGCTCCGACTGAGGTTCGAACCCAGAACATTGGGCTTAATGTGCCATAAGCTTTACCAATAAGCTACCGAGACCACAGAACAAAACCCTTTTCTAAACTGCTTCAACAGTCACAACAAATAGCAGCACAGTCACAACAGCAGCATTTAGTAAAAAATCTGTTCTGGGTCCCCGGTAGCTAATTGGTAAAGCTATGGCACGTTAAGCCGGAGTTCTGGTTCGACCCCAGTCGGGCAAACTTTTTCGACAACTGCTATGAATCAATAATAATAATTATTATAATATAATTTTTTTTATTATTATTATTATTATTATTATTATTATTATTATTATTATTATTATTATTATTATTATTATTATTATTATTATTATTATTATTATTAATTAAATTTTTATTATTATTATTATTTTAGTTGGGATGTTCATATAGAAGTAGTGAGTAGGCGGCTTAGATCATGTGTTCATCAGATTATAAAAATAAAGTAAAGTACTTCCTTATACTCTACTCCGAACCGTATACATAGCACTTGCTGAGTCAGTCATATCATATGCCCTGCTTTGCATGGGGCAATGCATCATTTTCAAATTTAAATATATTATTTCACTGCAAAATAGAATGGTTTGTTTAATATCTCCCTTTTAAAAAATGGTTTATGTATCACAACTTATGATTTATATAGATATTGTAATGTTTTACCTGTAAATGTACTGTTCACTTACAAATTTTTAGTTAAATTTTATTATGATAATTCGTTTCAAACTATTGTTAGTCATAATGCAAAAAATCGCGCCAGGGAGGCAGAGTATTTGAAAATACAAACTTACAACAATAATATGGAAAAGAGCTTTGCAATACAGTGTACCTTTTACTTTTAATAAAATTCCCAAATATTTACGAAGTATAGATCAAATAAGTAGGGTAAAGAATGAGTTAAAAGTGTTTGTTATATGAAACGGGACATTGCATGTAAGTGGGATGCTTAGTATTTTTAAGTTTCATTTTCAGTGTATTATTATTTGTTCAAGTTTTCTGTATGTTTTTTTGGTTCGAGGTATTTTGTTGTTTTTCCCTTGTACTTATACAATATTATAAAGTTGGGGGTCTGGGTTATTTTTTTTAATTGTCCATTTTTTTTTATCCCCCACAGCTCAGCCGCTTGTGTGGCTTGTGGGACTCGTTTCCATACTGAACTAATCATGTATTTAAATATGTGCTTCCAATAAAAAAATTATTATTATTATTATTAAAAAAAAAAAAAAAAAAAAAAAAAAAATATTATTATTATTATTATTATTATTATTATTATTATTTCAGGAACCGTCCCCTCAAACTTAAAGATATCAGTAGTTCGTCCTATCTATAAGAAGGGGGATTTATATGTCATATTCTAATTATAGACCAATAGCACTCCTCTCTGTTCTAGAGAAAAACTTGGAGCGCTGTGTAGCCGATAATTTGTCTGCCTATCTGGAAAAATTTAATATAATTGATAAATTGCAATATGTTTCCAAAAAAGGGAAATGCACAAGTGACTTGCTTGTAAAATTCTCAGATTTCGTTAACACTAAAAATTTAAATGATAACATGCATGTTTGTTGCCCTATTTGTAGATTTTTCGAAAGCATTCGATACATTAAACCACAGTACATTAGTGGATATGCTTGAAAATGTTGGTATTAGAGGTCAACCTTAAAATGGTTCACTAGTTTTTTAAAGATCGGAAACTCTCAGTAAAAATAGGAGAATGCTTCAGTGAATATAGGGGGTTGCGACTGGAGTACCGCAAGGCTCTTTTCTTGGGGCCAATTTTTTACCCGATTATGTTAACAATATGGACTAAATGTGTAAAACACTGTACTGTGTTCATGTATGCTGACGATACGTTTTGTTATTTGCTCATAAGAACCTAAAAATGGCTGAATCTACTTTGCAGCGGAATTTCACTCAATTATTAATGTGGACGCACGATTATGATCTCGTTATTAATGCTGACAAAACCAAAATCCTACATATGTGCTCACCTCTGAATCAGAACAGGCATCAACCTCTTAAAATAATATTCCATTTTTTAGAGTGTTTTCATGATATCGTAAAGAAAAAACTGTTCGG
>JAMZAV010015479.1:0-10950 GCA_024449915.1 Sweltsa coloradensis | reverse complement strand
GAGACCCTTTTTACTAATTGGATTTTTTTTTAACTTTTTTCTGATTTTTTATAAACTACCTCCGATCTTCAGGGGGGTTTTTTTTCCATTTACAAACATAGAGTCAGTTTTCGATTTTTTAATTAATTATTATTTATCCAGGAGGCCTTCTTTTTGGAGTTAATTTTGTTTTTTTTGGGAATTGCCGAATTGACACAATCCCAGAAAAATTACCCACATTTCCCACGCTTTAAAATATCCCAACTATCCGTTGAAGGAGATGGTCTGCAAACAGTCTGCAAAAGTTCCCAATCACTCTGTTGAATTGAGCACCCAGCCCGGATGACTTTGGATTTTTGCATCTTGATTTTAAATTGCTAAAAATGCAAGTGTCGCCCCCACTCCTTAAATCACTTCAACTTTGGGAAATAAGAGAAGAATTGTTGCTAACAGAAGGTCCAAATTAGCGAGCACGTGTTATATGAGTGGCTTCCTTGAAAAGTTGAGTAAAAAATAGATCATAAAAGCAGGATAAGAAGTTTTGAAACAAAATTTCTTGCTTTTTGGAACTTTTTCCCAAGAAATACAAGATAAAATCCCCACATATAAAACTTTTTTATTTAAAAATTTATTTATTTTTTTATTAAAAAATTTTTTAATTTCCCCGACAATAAATGATGTTTATTATCTCTAAGGTAAAAATTATTTTAAAAGTTTTTTTAAATTAGGCTATACAATTCATTTAAAAAAAGAAAAATAAAAAAAAACCATTTGAAACTTTAACAATCGTAGTTGGCCATTATTGGAAAAAGGTTCGAGCGTAGCGAGCGTTGCGAAATTCATTTAAATACACTGGAGAAAAAATCCGGGAAAGTTTTTTTTTTTTGTTGTGTGTCTGTTTAACGATTCCGGTAAACCAAAACTCCTATTACGATGAATTTTTGTGGAGGCCTTTTAAATCTCTTTAACTTGAACTGCCACGTTTTTTCGCGCAATCGAAAAATATTTCTCGTGAAAATTGCAATTTTTTTGATTTTTTTTTTTTTTTTAAAAACTTTCTTCGACTTATACACCCATGCTTTTTCCATTGTAAAAGAATTTTTCACAGAACCTAAATTTTTTAATTGATATATTCTTTTAAATTTGAGCACATTTTAAAAAAATTTTTTCTATGAAAATGCAATTTTATGATTTTTTTGATTTTAAAAAATTCTTCAATTATAAAATTTCTGCTTTATCCGATTGTAATGATTTTTCACAGAACCTTAATTTTATGAATTAATATATTGGTGTGAAATTTGAGCGCAATCTAAAAATAGTTTCTCATGAAAAACGCAATTTTACGCCTTTTTTACATTAAAAAAAATTACGCTCATCCAACAACGCGCCTGAAAAAGTGTTTGCGAAGCTTCCAGTTAAAATTAAAATACCAATGAGAGCTGCTTCAATACCATTCTCTCAAAAAACAACTAGACAGATTGCCATCTACAAATAGTTTTTCATTCAGCTGTCACTGGGTAGGCCGAGGCCTAAGAGTTCCTGCTTCAGGAAGGCCCTTCATCCTAGAAATCTTTTCAACTTCTCTTTCCACATTACTTGATCCTTATTAAATAGTTAAGGTGTAGACATCTAAAATACCACTTTAATTTGAAAAACAACGTCATTAATATAACCTAATAGTTCAGCTGTGGAAGTACTTCCAGTGCTCCAAAGTCAAGCGGTCATTGCATAATAGCATTTTTTGTTTTTTCTGCATTGGTTGTGCTGATTTGATCACGTGACCATTTTGAAGGTCGTTTGAACATGGCTGACGATGATCGTACTATACTTGTTCAAACTGGAACAAGGAATTTGGCTGTATTTGGAATTTACGAAATCATATAAAACAAGTGTTGTAAAACTCTTTCAGTCCCCAGATTGTGCCAAAGTCCAACGAAGAAAAAGATACCTTACAATTCACAAAAGTTTTAGTATGGTACCGTTCTTCATTGCCCTGATTGTGGCAAAGTCCTAAATTATAAATGTCAATTAACCACCCACATGAAGTTCATCAAAGTCAAACTGGCAGTGCTAATTATTGTCAGTAGACATCAACGTTTTACCGCAAGAAACGCAAGCAGCCCAGCAAACACATAAGTTACGGTAGAGTGATGGCTGCGTGCTGGCACTTCTGGCCACTGTGGCCACTAGCTGGCCAGCAGTGAAAAGGTGTCAGGCTGTCACTGGCATACCGTCTGAAGGCTGGCCAGAACAAAAATAACCCCAGCCCGGTGTTGGTTGGCCGCTGTCGTGTTTATGTCCTTTTGCCGCCACGGGCGTGAAGATGGTTGGCCATCACTTTGCCGGCTGCCGGTTGGCCAGCAGTGGATACGTCATGGACCATCACTTGTAACCCTACGCACGGCTGGCCATAGCATACTAGTAACCTGCCCAGTGAAGGTTGGCCGCTGCCGTATCGCTGTTGTTTTGCCGCCACAGGCATGAAGATGGCTGGCCATCACTTTGCCGGCTGCCGGTTGGCCAGCAGCGGATAAGTCGTGGACCATCACTTGTAACCCTCGGCACGGCTGGCCACAACATACTAGTAACCTGCCCAGTGATGGTTGGCCGCTGCCGTGTCGCTGTTGTTTTACCGCCACAGGCGTGGAGATGGCCTGGCATCCCTTTGCCGGCTCCCGCGTTGGCCAGCAGCGGATAAGTCATGGACCATCACTTGTAACCCTATGCACGGCTAGCCAAAAACGTACTAGTAACCTGCCCAGTTTTGGGTTTTGGCCGCTGCCGTGTCACTGTTGTTTTGCCGCCACAGGCGTGAAGATGGCTGGTTATCACTTTGTCGGCTGCCGGTTGGCCAGCAGCGGATAAGTCATGGATAATAAAATAAATAAATAAAATAAATTTTATTTAGAGTCTGCCCACTCAGTTATATAACTGATTTTCAGTGGGGGACTTTAAATCAAAGCGACCAAGCCAACCCTGCAGGCCCCGACGCAATCGACGAGTGAGCGATAACCAACCAAAGATCGATTTTTTTTAATAGGAAATATAGCAATCAGTGGTATGGACAGTGCGAACACCCGCGAATCAACGCCAGAATCAACAAGGCCGATTCAGAACAACTCTGAAATTTATTATGTGCTTCGTTGCTAGGACGGCTCAAAAGTCACCGTTTACAAACTGCTAAGACAAGAACTGATGGACTTAAGTCCAAATCAGAAGTTAAAAAACTTCTGACTTTAGCGGGAATCGAACCCTGGACCTTCTGCATTGGAAGCAGATACGCTAACAACAAGACCAACGAGCCACACAATCACTTGTAACCCTACGCACGGCTGGCCACAACATACTAGTAACCTGCCCAGTGATGGTTGGCCGCTGCCATGTCGCTGTTGTTTTACCGCCACAGGCGTGAAGATCGCTGGCCATCACTTTGCCGACTGCCGGGTGGCCAGCATGTAAATGTGTTGGCTCATCACTAGAAAACCCTCTTCCGGCTAAACATATTTTAAAAAATCACTCATCCAGTGAAAGTCAATTCGCTTTTGTATGTATAGGTGATTATTCTCTCAACACATCAAGCTTCTTCCGTGGCACAACGGTTAGAGGCTAGGCTTACAGATGGAGAGTCGCCCTACTGACCGAGTTCGAGACACCTAACTTGAAACTTTGTAATTACTTGCAAATAATACATGTTGTGTATCACCCTACAGATATTCGACTGGTGTCAGAAATTAAGACGAACTACCTTTGTGAGACCGATATTATTAAACAATTATACTTATTATTTAAATTTTTTTGTTTACATATTTAGATACCAGATCGCGCTGGTTCCAATAATTTCCAAGCAAACACGAATTGATGGGCCATAAGTGGCCCGCATTTGCCGGTTAGGGCCGGAAGTGAGCCACAAGTGACGGCCGGCTGATGGCCGGTGGGACAAAATCAGAGCGAGCCGTAACTGGCCAAAGATGCCGGCCCGCAAGCGGCTGGCCAGTTCAGTTCTGGCCAGCCGCTTGCGGGCCACTTAGGGCCCATCAATTCGTGTTTGCTGGGAGGGCTTCTTAACAATAATATCAATGATAGAGATCGGATATTTTTTTAATATGAAACATACTATGCTGATTGTACCCGAAATTAGTAACGTCTGAAGGTCGGGTTGTTTAGTAGTCAATTGAGTTTTCATTAGGGGCTGGGATAATTTTAACTGTCGGGCCTAACTTATCTGGCTTTACCACTACTAACTTTGTATAAATATTATTTTATCTATTAAACAATTTGTGGTCACTTATGCCCCTAAAAACTTATAAAGTCACGGAATAGAAATGTGTATTTTAGATAGAAAATTGTTAACGGTATCATAGGTCATAGCTTCATCTAAATGCTGAGTGAAATATGTCATACTTTGATTTTCCTTAAAGAAGAATGTATATGTTTCTCATTTACAACAAAATAGAATCTAGATTATTTGAGAGCTCAGACACAACAGTATGTTCACATGCAAACATGATACGAAAAAAATGATTGAGCAAATGCCTAAACCCTTACCTGTTGGTTCGTAGCTAGCTTTTTCTTCTAGTTTATGCACTGTATTATTAAAAAGGTTTAGTAAAATATTATAAATATTTACTAGGAAAAGCTTAAGTCCCGCGCGCTGATGGATGAGCTTTTTTGTAAGTTTATAGTTTGCGTAGGACCACTTTTCATTTGCAAGTGCTTTTTAAATGCATTGTAGGTGATTGTTGTCAAGTTTCTATTGTTACTTGTTAATTGTTATTATAAACCTCAAAAAACGTATATTAAAACCTTTATTCTATGGATTCGGGCTAATTTTTTCAACTTTTTCTTTCAGAAAGCAATACATCACCATTACCTTAATGTCCATGTGAAATATGAATGTTGTAGCCCCACCCGTTTGGTCAGAATCGGCCCAAATGTCCCGAAAATATCGCACTAAAAATCGAAAAAAATCGTAAAAGTACGATATTATAATGAGAAATATTTCTTCGATTGTACCCAAAAACCATACACCCCTTAGTTTAGAGATTTTGAAGGTCCCCTCAAACATTCATCAAGATCGGATATGCCGTTTGCCTGGTAGAGAGTTAACAAACAGACAAAAAACAATAAAACAAAAACAAAAAAAACAAAAAAACGAACTAAATTTTTTGGGGGTCAGTGAAATTGAAGTCTTCGCTTCGCTCATCCAATTATTTTATACATTATATAAGCGTCTGTATTCAATCGAGCCAATTTTATTTCTAGTTGCCAACCCCTGCTTAACATGTGTATACACGTGCTTCGTCTTTAGCTCTCCAGATGTGAGTTTATAGACATTTCACTGAAGTACTTACTTTCTTTGCAGGTGCTGCTGTAGACTGATGTCTAGAGAGGTCATAACAATGTTGAAGTTGAAGATGATTACTGGAGCTAAAGCATTTTGACAACTAGGGCTTAACAAAGCGGCCTTGTGACAACGGTTCCAACCTGTGAAACACACGCTACAGCTAGACTCACAGTACATAGATTGCTTCAGGACCTTATAAATTAGAGTGACTATTTATTTTAATCGACAATTTATTACTAGGAAAACGCTAAAGTCCCGCCGCGTTGATGGATGAGCTTTTAAAAATGTTTAGTTTGCATGGGATATCTTTACTTTTGCAAGTTCTTTGTTTTGCTGCCTACGCATTGTAGCTGATTGTTGTCAAGTTTCTTTTGTTACCTGTCAATTGGTATTATTTTCCGTAAAAAACTTATATTAAAAGCTTTATTGGATGAGCGAAGCGAAGACTTCAATTTCACCGACCCCCCAAAAAATTTAGCTCGGGTGTTTTTTTTTTGTTTTTTTTTGTTTTTTTGTTTTTTTTTTTTTTGTTTTTTTTTTGTCTGTTTGTTAACTCTCTACCAGACAAACGGCTTATCCGATCTTGATGAAAATTTGACAGGACCTTCGAAATCTCTGAACTTAGAGGTGTATTGTTTTTGGGTACAATCGAAGAAATATTTCTCATGAATATCGTACTTTTACGATTTTTTTCGATTTTTAGTGCGATATTTTCGTGACATTTGGGCCAATTCTGACCAAACGGGTGGGGCTACAACGTTCATATTATACATGGACATTAAGGTTATGGTGATGTAGTACCTTTTGAAAAAAAAGTTGAAAAAGTTAGCCAGAATCCATAGAAATAAAGCTTTTAATATAAGTTTTTTACGGTAAATAATACCAATTGACAAGAAACAAAAGAAACTTGACAACATTCACCTACAATGCGTAGGCAGCAAAACAAAGCACTTGCAAAAGTAAAGATATCCCAAGCAAACTTTAAACTTTAAAAAGCTCATCCATCAACGCGGCGGGACTTTAGCGTTTTCCTAGTTTCTATAGATTCTGGCTAACTTTTTCAACTTTTTCTTTTAAAAGGTACTACATCACCATAACCTTAATGTCCATGTATAATATGAACGTTGTAGCCCCACCCGTTTGGTCAGAATTAACCCAAATGTCACGAAAATATCGCACTAAAAATCGAAAAAAATCGTAAAAGTACGATATTCATGAGAAATATTTCTTCGATTGTACCCAAAAACAATACACCTCTAAGTTCAGAGATTTCGAAGGTCCTGTCAAATTTTCATCAAGATCGGATATGCCGTTTGCCTGGTAGAGAGTTAACAAACAGACAAAAAAACAGTCAGTTCAAAGGCAGCAGATATTCGTTGCAGTACTGTTCCATCCATTCAGATGTATAATGCAACTACAATTCAGAGATTAAAATGTACCCGTCCTGATGGTCTAGTGGTTAAGACGTCCACCTGGAATGTGGGAGATCCGTGGTTCGATTCCCGGTTGGGGCGGACTTTTTTAATTTCTGAATTGTAGTAAATAAAAAAAAAAAAACACCCGAGCTAAATTTTTTGGGGGTCAGTGAAATTGAAGTCTTCGCTTCGCTCATCCAATTAACTGCAGAAAATTTGTTGAGTTAATTTTTGAAAATGTTTATTCGATAATGCAAATTAAGAACTTTAAAATAACTTTTCCACGTGGGTATTCTTGTGGCTCCCTGGCCTTAGGAGGTGTAGATCTGGAGAATATAGTCTAGCAAAGAAGTCCTTAAGAAAAATAACTTTTCCACGTGGGTATTCTTGTGGCTCCCTGGCCTTAGGAGGTGTAGATCTGGAGAATATAATCTAGCAAAGAAGTCCTTAAGATCTGATAAGAAGTGTTTTTCTCATTCAGATTCACACAGCAACAAAACACATTTCTTGTGCTTTTGCTTTACTTTACTGCATACACCGCTCGTATTTTATCCACCAGTGATTTGCTAATGACATGCATATACATATTACGCAAAAACAGTCCAAAGATTTGCTAATGATATGCATATACATATTACGCAAAAACAGTACAATGATTTGCTTATGACATGCATATACATATTCCGCAAATACATTATTTTGATTTGATAATGACATGCATATACATATTAGGCAAAAACAGTTTACCACTTTTTACTTTTACGACCAGAAGTAATTCATTAATTGCTGTAAATAAAAATTAACACAATTTTGATTTTTTATTCCTTTTCCTGTGTCCTCTTATAACGCAATTATTTTATTTGTTAACTTTAATATATTGATTGTTGCTTGAGTTACCTGATAGTGCAATCTTAAACTGTTTTCTTCTCTACTACCACAGGTTAAAACATGTGCTTCTCAGCTATTTAGTTTCTGGTGCTTCCTCTAACTTAATTGTGAGGTTTGGTGTTGGTTCATGTCTGCATGTTTCTCTACCATTCATATTGAAGAAATTGGGTCTAATAGTCTGGCGTGGGTGTGAATCAATTGTGCACTTTTATATAGAGGTCCAAATTTTTTTATGCGTGTACTTCACCCCCAAATAGTCATTTTTAGACCGAGACCCCATTCGTCTCGTCATTAATTTAGCTATGGCGGCCATCTTTAAAGATGGGCCAAAGTGTAATAAGACTACCACATTTCGGAGGAATCTTGGCATGTGGTACCACTTTTTCTATTAAATTGACCATGGGAAACTCAAATTTGGCATCAGAATGAGAATTTTGTGAATTTCGAGGCCTTAAATTGCCAATTTTACACATTTTAAGGCAATTTTGTTACTGAATTTCACTGGTTTCTACGACAGCCGAGTTGACTGTAATAACGTGTATAGAGACCATATTTGGATGAGCGTAGCGAGCGTAGCGAGCGAAGCGAAGATTCCATTTCACTACACTGGAGAAAAAAATCCGGAATGTTTTTTTTTTTTTTTTCTTTCTTTCTGTTTTTTTGTGTGTTTGTTAACACGATTCCGGCTAAACCGATACTCCGATTGCGATGAAATTCATGGAGGCCTTCGAAATCTCTGAACTTAGAACTGCCACTTTTTTTGAGCGCAATGGGAAAATTATTTCTCATGAAAACCGCAATTTTACGATTTGTTTCGATTTTTAAAACTTTCTTCGACTTATAACACCTACATGCTTTATCCAATTGTGATGACTTTTTCACAGAACCTTAATTTTATGAATTAAGATATTCGTGCGAAATTTGAGCGTAATCGAAAAATTATTTCTCATGAAAATCGAAATTTTACGGGTTTTTTCTTTTTTAAAACAATTCTTTGACTATTACACCTACATGCTTTATCCTATTGTAATTATTTTTTCACAGAACCTTAATTTCATGAATTTATATATTCGTGTTAAATTTGAGCGCAATCGAATATTTATTTCTTATGAAAATTGCAATTTTACGATTTTTTCTTTTTTAAAATTACGATTAATTAAAAAAATTAAGTTATTTTTTTTATTTTATTTAATTTAATTTAAAAAAAATCTTCGACTAAGTAATGATTTTTTCACAGAACAACAGAAAATCCGCGTAACACATGGCAGCTCAATGCACCAATTACGCTCATCCAACAACGCGGCGGGACTTAAGCGTTTTCCTATTTTTAATTATGCGTGTACTAGACACCCCAATAGTCAGTTTTAGACCGGGAGCCCATTCGACTTTCAATCCATTTACTTATGGCGTCTATCTTTAAAGATGGCGTCTAAAGTGTAATAAGACTACCACATTTTGACAGAATTTTTGCATGTGGCACCACTTTTCCCCATAAAATCGACCAAGGAGAACTCAAATATGACAGTAGAATTAGTATTCTGTGGATTTACAGGCTTTAATTTTCAAATTTGACACATTTTAAGGCAATTTTGTTACAAAAATTCACTGTTCCATCTTTAAAGATGGCCGCCATAGGTAAATGGATTGGGAGACGAATGGACTCCAAGTCTAAAAATGACTATTTTGGGTGTCTAGTACAAGCTTAAAAATATTTTGACCTCTATACACGTTGTAACAGTCAATTCGGCTATTGTAGGAACTTGTGATATTTTCTAACAAAATTGCCATAAAATGTTCAAAATTTGAAATTTACCGTCTCGAAATGTACGAAATCCTAATTATACTGCCATATTTGAGTTCCCGATGGTCGATTTATTACTAAAAGTGGTGCCTCATGCCAAGATTCCGTCAAAATGTGGTAATCTAATTCCACTATAGACGCCATATTTAAAGATGGCTGCCATAGGTAAATGGATTGAAAGTCGAATGTACTCCCGGTTTCAAACTGACAATTGGGGTGTCTAGTACACTCACACAAAAAATTTGATCTCTATACATGTTATTACAGTCAACTCTGCTGTCGTAGAAACCAGTGAAATTAAGTAACAAAATTGCCTTAAAAAGTGTAAAATTTTCAATTTAAGGCCTCAAAATTCATAAAATTCTAATTCTGATGCCATATTTGAGTTTCCCATGGTCAATTTAATGGAAAAAGTGGTGCCACATGCCTAGATTCCTCCGAAATGTGGATGTCTTATTACACTTTGGCGCCATCTTTAAAGATGGCCGCCATAGCTAAATTAATGGCGAAACGAATGGGGTCCCGGTCTACAAATGACTATTTGGGGGTGAAGTACACGCATAACAAAATTTGGACCTCTTTATAAAAGTGCACAATTGGGAGAAATGGTGTAACATGGAAATCGGACTATAAATTGTTGTCTTGAAGTTGATATTATACTGTGTTGAATAAACGTTAATTCACATTTGGTTTCTGAGTGTAGCGTCACTGTTCACAGCTGAGAACAGACCATCACATCTGGACGAAGAGGATGACGACAGTTGTTCCCAGGACACCGTCATATATTTCCGGGAAGCTCTGGACCAGGTAAGCTTGTTGGATGAGCGTAGCGAGCGTAGCTAGCGAAGCGAAGATTCCATTTCACTACACTGGAGAAAAAAATCCGGAATGTTTATTTTTTTCTTCTTTTTTTTCTTTTTGTATTTTTGGCTGTTTGTTAACACGATTCCGGCTTAACCGATACTTTGATTGCGATGAAATTTTATGGAGACCTTCGAAATTTTTGAACTTAGAACTGCCACGTTTTTGAGCGCAATCGGAAAATTATTTCTCATGAAAATCGCCATTTTACGAATTTTTTTCAATTTTTAAAATATTTCTTCGACTTAAACACCTACATGCTTAATTCGATTTTAATGATTTTTTCACAAAACCTTTATTTTATGAATTAAGATATTCGTGTGAAATTTGAGCGCAATCGAAAAATTATTTCTCATGAAAATCGAAATTTTTCATGTTTTTTTTTTTTTTAAACAAGTCTTTGACTTATAACACCTACATGCTTTATCTATTGTAATGAATTTTTCACAGAACCTTAATTTTATGAATTATTATATTCTTGTAAAATTTGAGCGCAATCGAATAATTATTTCTTATGAAAATCGCAATATTACGATTTTTCCTTTTTGAATCGATCATAAAAAAAATTAAAAATAAGCAATTTTTTATTTAATTAATTTAATTTAAAAAATTATTCGACTTTGTTTTTTAAAAAACGAAAATTATAAATGATCAAGCCAATT
>JAMZAV010015477.1:0-11282 GCA_024449915.1 Sweltsa coloradensis | reverse complement strand
TTCCTTACTTGCAAAACCAGTATCCATTCCATTTTATTCAAAAAGAAATGGCTAGTCACTTGGGTTTCTTGCCTTGAAGGGGGAAAGGAAAAAACCTTTTCAATATATACCTCGATTCATAAGAGACTTAAACCAGTTGTTTCCGAATCGCAATTTATTGCTATTGTCGTTTACCTTGGGTAAAGCTACAGTCGAGTTTTACATTACAAAGTATTAAATGAGATGTGCCTGTAGTGAATGTAAGGAGTGGTACCATCTCTATTGTGAAAACTTGGATCACACTAGTAAGAATAAGAAATTGCTTATGTAGATACAATTAAAGAACTCACTTTAGAAGACAAAAACAATGGATCATTTGTGTAAATCTTGTAGGAGTATGTCATAACTCATAATGTGCTATTTCTTTTTGTTCTTTTCAAAGATATTAGCCTTTATCCCTCTTCTTCTTTTCTACACTCATTCATGCTCTACCTAAACATACACATCAGTTTTAAACCATTTATTGTTATTTATTATTTTTATTTATTATGTATGTTTTGATGTATGACTCATAATATGCATGCCTGGAAAAGGGGTGACTGAAATGAAAATGGTGTGGTTTGTTAATCTTTTGGTTACATGTCTGCTTCCAATGCAGAAGCTCCAAGGGTTCGATTCCCGCTATGGGTAAAAAGGTTTTTAATTTCTGATTAGGACTTCGGTCCATTATCTTGGCCTGAAAATTTGTAAACGGTGACTTGGAGCCATCCTAGCAACGAGGCACATAATTATTATTATTTATTATTATTTATTTTCCACTAATAGACTTAGTAGGAAGGTTGGCAGAAAAGGGCAGTATGCCCCAAGCACAAGGTGTCTGGCAGCCTCTACACAACAAACTGTGATAATAAACAAGAACTTATAAAACATAGAGCATAGAGACATAAAAGAGACAACATAGAAGAGAAAAATTAACAAAACAATAACAATTCAGTGAATTCATAATATCAAAAAAACAATCACAATGTAGAAGACTTAACATAGCTCTCTTAAAAGCAGACATGGCAAGACCTTGTGTTTCTTCGGACAGGGGGTAGTTCCAAATTTTGGCAGTTCGGCAGTAGAACCCACTTAGTACGCGCTGGTTCGGGCAAATGGGGGGCGTGATGGACTGGGCCTGTGACGTCTTGAAACGAGAAAATTCCAAGACACCCGATGGAATGGGTCAAGGTCTACACAGCCAGTCAACATCTTTTTGAAAAAACAAAACGTCCACTTGCTTCATGAGTTGTTCAATGGGGGAAAGGCGACATTGACCACGACGTGTAGAGGCACTTGGTTCTTTGTAACCCATAATATGTCCCGGTGGCACGATTTTGAATTCTTTCCAACTTATATAAATAAATTCTAATGTTGATACTGGTGCCATCCACGAGTGAAATCGTGTAAAGCTTGATTGGTGGGTTTTTCCTACTTCAATATGCCAGTCACTAGTTGGTCATTGTTCGCTTGTCAATGGTGTCTGCGCCTGTAGGGTTAGCTTGGTTGGCTTTAAATTCAATGTCCCCCACTGAAAATCAGTTTAGTGACTGAGTGGATATACAAATGTATTTATTTATTTAATTAATTATTTATGAATGAATGAATGAAATGAAAATATGTTGAGTAAACAAAACTTGCTTATTATTACTTATTAGTTATTATTACACAGTATTTTCTGCTTGCCTGTGTACCTTGTGAATTGTGATACAGCACCTGACACGTGAGATCAGTTCAATGTTAGAAAAAACTTTTTTTTATGAATTTCCTTGTTTGATGTAGGCTTATGGTAATTTTATTGTTTGTTACTCATGGACTAGGGCATGATTGCGCGTCGATAAACACAATTTTGCTTTTTCTAGTGCCGTAATTATCTACCTAAATAGTATTTATTTAGTACCTAGTAAGTTTAACAGTGGGATACAATTTTGAACTACTATTCACTTCTTTCAATATAAACTAATTTTACCAAGATTTATTTATATTTCATTAAAGTTTAAAAATCCATCCCAATCGGGGTTCGAACCAGAGTCTCCCACATTCCAGGTAGGCCTTAGGGAGTTCCCCGACTAACCAATTCGAGAGAAATACCTAGAGCTAGTTGTTCAAGAATGGGTCCTTGAAAATAACTAAGGAAGGTGATGATAGAACTTACTATAATTGAATTCTACTACTTATGATACCTAAAACTTAAAACATAGTAATTAATTACATTTCTGTGATATTATTAATAATTTGAATTACTTACTATATTTAGCTGCAATTGTACTATATTGAGTGTTGTGTAGAATGAGGAAAATTACTAAGTACTACTATACCTTTGTAGAACACAATTCTTGTAGAGCTACCTACTTTTCTATCTTTTCTTCTTTCAACTTTTTTTCATTTGGGCAGATGTTAAACTTTTAATATTGAGTATTGACAAATCCATTTGTGTTTCATGTTTTCTTGTATTGGGTTTGTGTAAACACTAAACAGTAACTGGTGCCATCTATCAACACGCATTATGTATTAAATTCGATATAAATTTTCAAAATACCTTGTTGATTCTGACATATCCATCGAATTGACCGTACTATGTGGATTTGGGTCGATCATTCTGTGATTTCAAAATACAAATTTATCATTTTTATTTACTATTTAATATTACTTGTTTTTCTCTTGACTTTAGTTACTTCACATTGGATCCCTTTGGACACAATTTCATTATTCTACTGCATCTTGGTACTGTATGTTGATGTTGTGGTGTAGTTCTAGATGTTTTGTAGGGATGTTGTAAATTTTTAATTAATCTGCTTCACATTTATGTTTATGATGCATTGTTTTCTTTATCAACAATAACTAAAGTTTTACAAAAGTTTAAACCTAACACCTACAAGTAGCTCATCACATTTTAACTTCATTGTATCATTATTTAAGAGTTATTTTAAGGATGTACTTATTGTTTAAGGATGAACAGACCTAGATGCATTTAATGCAAGGTGATGACCTGCAGTGGAACATGGTTGTTTTGTTTTTAAGACTTGCATAGAAATTGTATGTGCAGTATAAATAGAACTATAAGCATAGGTAGATTCTTTACCAAAACATTTGTTCACAGTGGCATGCCAAACTTTTCATATTGATTGGCAAATGATCGCCGTGTGTGGTGCCAGATAAAAATCTGATTTTGTAAATGTCAACCGCACATTATTGGATAAGCGAACCGAAGACTTCAATTTCACTAACCCCCAAAAAAATTAGCTCGGATGTTGTTTGTTTTTTTTGTCTGTTCGCGCTCTACCGGGAAAACGGCATGCGATCTTGATGAAAATTTCTGTGGACCTTCGAAATCTCTGAACTTAGGCTTGCCACATTTTTGGTACAATCAATCAAATATTTCTTATGATTATCGAACTTTTACGATTTTTTTTCAATTTTTAATAAGATATTTTCGTGATATTTGGTAAACGGCTACTCCGATCTTGATGCAACTTTGTGGGAACGTTTAAAATCAATGAAATTATATAGGGCTATGTTATGAATGTAGAGACATTTGAAGAAATATTTCTCATAGAAATCATACTTTCTACGATTTTTTTAACAAAAATAATTTTATAATGGAACTTAAAAAAGTAATGGATCCCACTTAAAACGTAATCATTGGACAGAAATATTTAACCCTTTCGGGTCCTATTTTTTTCCCCCATTATTTAGAAGACTGTGGAACTGTTTACTATACTAGGAAAACGCCAAAGTCGTTGTTAGACGAGTGAGTGAGCCATGTGTTGAGTACCCGGTAAAATTACTTTTCTTCCCCCTATCTTAGGTTTCCCTAGCCTATCTTAGGCTAGAGTGGCGCATTATGGCCTTACAGTTGACGCGCCCTTATACCAACTACACTTAAAAGTTAAAACCCCTGTTTATTTATACCAATATAATTATCAATTTTAAATGCAAATATTCCCGGGTACTCAACAACAACAATACAAGGGCACAGTTTTGACAAGGTCATGCTCTGGGCCATAATGACATGCTTTTACACATTTTTTGTATTTTATTTTTAAACATCTAATATTTATTCTTGATCAAGTCCTTTCGAATACAAAAACAGGTAATTAAGAAACAAGAATCCAAAATTATTCAATATGCTCAGCCGATGCAATGCAGTTGTTTTATAAACTTTAATGAAATCAACCCAAAAATCATGACTGTTTGGCGTCATTGCCCGTGCAGAGCCGAATAACTTCAAAATTTTGAATGACTAATGAGTAATTGCAGCGCGTTTCACAGCAGTTCCAAAATACGGCCCTCCAAGTCACAATTTATCTTAAAAAATAAACTTTTTTATTTGGTTCGGGACGTTTTATTCTCAAAACTAATTAATAATAATGTTACTTAAATCTAAAATTCATGCAAATAAACTATTAATAGGTATTTTTTTAACAATATTGAAAATAATCAATATAAAGTAGGCAGACAAATATTACATTTCGTTAACCCTCTCCCATGCATAGTGTACTAAAGCGTAGTAGCCTACAGTAATGTGTTACCCTCCTGTGTTAAAATGCCCAAAGGAAAAGGGTTAAAGAGTAGGATTATCGAAGATGCATGTGCTGTGCCCCGCACAAAACATTGTTTACATTTTCACTTTTTTAAATTTGAATGAAGCCATTAGTAGTGCAGACTTATGCTTGCCCGTGAAAAATAGCTTTGATGTTTGTTTTGGTTTGTTTGCGCTTTACCCGGACAAAAAGGGTATTCTACATGGCAGTTTCCATGGGGTTTTTGAATCCATCCCGTGTCCTGTTGGGTGTGGTGCCGGTGAAAAAAGACAGGAAACATTCTTTTGAATGTGTTGTTATCTTTTAACTAGGAAAACGCTTAGTCCCGCCGCGTTGTTGGATGAGCGTAATTGGTGCATTGACTGCCATGTGTTAAGCGGATTTTCTGTTGTTCTGTGAAAAAATCATTACTTAGTTGAAGATTTTTTTAAAAAATTTAAATTAAATTAAATGAAAATTAACTTAATTTTAATTTTTTTTTAAATTAATTTTAATTTTAAAAAAGGAAAAAACGTAATATTGAAATTTTCATAAGAAAAATTATTCGATTGCGCACAAAAAGTTACACAAATATATGAAGTCATAAAATTAAGGTTCTGTGAAAAAAATTATTACAATAGGATAATGCATTAGGTGTTATAAGTCCCAAAAATTGGGTTTTAAAAAAAAAAAAACGTAAAAATTTTGATTTTCATAAGAAATAGTTTTTTTGATTGCGCTCAAATTTCACACGATAACCTAAATTCATAAAAATTAATGTTCTGTGAAAAAATCATTAAAATCGGACAAAGCATGTAGGTGTTATAGCTGAAGAAATTTTTTTTTTAAATCGAAAAAAATCGTAAAATTGCGATTTTCATGAGAATATTTTTTTCGGTGCGCTCAAAAACGTGGCAGTTTTTCGTTCAGAGATTTCGAAGGCTCCATAAAACTTCTCGCAATTGGGTATCGGTTTACCGGAATGTGTTAACAGACACACAAAATACAGAAAAAAGAGAAAAAAAATTCCGGATTTTTTCTCCAGTGTAGTGAAATGGAACTTCGCACGCTCCCAATAATGAAATAATGTTTTTGGGTTTTCCATGTAAGGTTCTTTATTTATCTGAGTTTCACTGGATTCTACCAATATTTGTCAAAAAAAAACTGCTATTCTTTTTTTTGAGCAGCGAAGCTGCGTCTCCACTTGATTTGGCTCGAATGTCTGTTTTTTTTTTTTCTCGTTACTGCTTCGATAAAGTCCACCGTTTCTTGACGACCTGAATTTGCACACATGTACATACACCTAGGCGGTTGCTGTATAGTTTTGTGGCAAAATCGTTCAAAAGTTAAAAAGTTACATTAAATTTAAATCAAAAAGTTTTTTTTTTTCAAACTTAAGGGCGACAAAATCTGAGGTCCCAAAATCATTTAGAATGTCGCCCGATCACGAATATGTTATTTTTATTTTGATCCGATAAGTAGTGTAGATGGAAATTACATTATAACAAAGTCCCGTTACCATGGCAACGGAAAGTCGCGCAGCTTTTTTGGCTCATGATAGCGGTCAAACGGAGGCTCGGATCGGAGTTAAAATTTTGACCATCCGAAAGTTTCGTTCCCAATTGAATGCCATTAGTTTTGTGGCAAAATCGTTCAAAAGTTTTAAAAGTTACATTAAAGTTAATCCAAAGTTTTTTTTTTAAATTTTAAATTCTTTAAATTTTTTAAATTTTTTAATCTGAGGTAGCCAAATCATTTAGAATGTCCTTTCCGGTCCCCGAATATGTTAATTTTATTTTGATCCGATAAGTAGTGTAGATAGCAATTACATTTTAAAAAATAAGTAACGTTACCATGGCAACGAAAAGTCGCACAAGAATTCTGGTCACTATGTACTGCCACCTAGAAGGAAATCAAGAGTAAAATAGTTTTCCCAAAGAAATGATGTCAAGGTCCTCTAGATGGCGGTGGATTTTATCCATTCTCTCCTATTTTACAAATTTTCAGCTAAATCGGTCAAGACCTAAAAGACTTATTGGTATGTAACATTATGGGAATGTCGTACTCGGGTCGTGTTGCACGTACCAGTGCTCGCTCAACAACGCGTCCAACTGAGCGTTTTCCTAGTATTTTTGTTATTTTGAAGTGTTTTTTATGCTAGTTTTATATTTGAGTAGCTTTACCGTCTTTGGCAAAGATTGGTGAAATCCAGTCGAAACGTCAGATAAAATAAAGAACCTTAGGTTGTTAACCGAAAAACATTATTTACTTATTAAAAGATGACAACACATACTAACAACCACGAAAACCTTAGAAATTCTATCTTTTCGAATGTACATAAACCATCAACATTAACCGGGACAAAATGCATAATGGCATGGATTGGAGGGAACAGGAGTAATATCTACTGGATGGCTAGAAACCATGATGACATGAATTATGTAAATTGTGGGCATATGAAAAAGATGAAGATTTTTGGTACGTTAAATTGGTACGTTATGTTAAATTCACATGATTAATGTATAGAGAGATTTTTAAATGAACGTACGTACATACATTTACAGCAAGCTCATCAAACCGGCTCAACACTTGCACTGTCAATATGTCACAATATTTGGACAACTATTTATGGTATGTAAGTGCAACTTCTGCGGCAACCTTAACTTAGACATGCTATGTTCTGGGGTACCTACAATTAAAGAAATATTTCTTATGAAAATCGTGCTAATATCGCGATTTTTCGGTCAGTACAATTTTCCGTAAATTTTTACTCTTCTCTGGACGAACGGCTACTCTGATCTTGATGGAACTTAGCATTCGGTCCCCTCACATAGGCAGACATGTTTCACGTACACAAACAAAACATGAAACCATAAAATAAATAGTAATATAAAAGAATTGAAATAACAAACCAAAAACGCTCATCCATCAACACAACTGGGAAAAGCATTTGTGAAGCAACCTAGATAATAATTTAAAATATCAAGCGGGATTCAAGCCTGCCAAGTTTGAATATGATCAATTTGTGCACTGAACAATACGTGTTGTCTTTGAGTATACAACATTTAATAAACAAAGATGTTGTGCCAGTAAAACTATGCGAGTCTTAGAATCGTGATTATGATGTTCCACTGCATTGCAAGTTTTAATTGACATTAACATACTTGTACGTGCATATTATATTACACTTCATTGAGTCTTGTGTGGTTTGTTAGTCTTGTGGTTAAGAGTCTACGCTTCCAGTGGAGAAGGTCCATGGTTTTAATCATGTTGTAGCCTAGATTTTTACTTTCTGATTTCTTTGCATAGCAATTGTGTGAGCATTCTCTTAGGAGCTTTTAAAATTTAATGTAATGCCACCCCCTGAAAACCAGTTATTTCACTGAGTGAGGTCTAAATAAGAATCAATTTTTGTATTACAAAAATGTAATAGTATGTATTGAAGTAGAGGCAGGTATTTAGGGTGAAAATCAAATCAAATTTCCTTTTTTATTATGCCCACAAGTGGTGAATTGGTGGTGAAAATTATTCAACATTTGGGTCAAAGCTCTATCTCTCTCCCACCTGCTATTTTTGAAAAATTTATTGTGGAATATTTTAAAGGACTTGCATATCATTAAAATGTAATTATGGGAATTCAGATACAGGTATTAGTGGCGGAACTTATTCTCGGCTGTTTTTTTCTATTGCCCGAAAGCGGTGATTTGGTGTTAAAAATTATTTATAATTGATGGATTTTTGGGGTGAAAATTCGTTTTGGCCGTAAATACCTGCCTCTGATTAGTACAAGTATGTTCATGGTCAATGTAAACTTTGCTGTCATAAAATTACTTTTGCTCTCCAAATTGCGGCCTCCTCGTGGCGAGAGTGGGAAACACTTGTGTACACTTCAGAAAGTCATGTTTTATGGTAATGATGCCAGTTCTGTTGCCAAAACAAACACTTAGCACTATATTGCTTTCCGGGTTAAACTACAGTACCGGTACTAAATATAGACAAATGATAATGTAGTTACACAACCATTAAAGTTGAATAAAAATTGTTACGACACTAATATTATGATGAAATTAAGGGGCTGTACACATGTGGGGTACGGCTGATATATTAATAAAATACCTGCATTTTTTTTTGTATGTAAAAATTGTTTGTAATATTGTAAAATAGTACATAAAGTGAACATATAATTATATTCAGCTGTGTTAATTATTTATTTCCCAACCCTCCACTTTGACCTGGGAGATGTAAAGAACTTACCAAACCCTTTTATAGCTGATCTGCAAGAAGGTACCACATTCCGGCAGAACAATTGGGGGATCACCGGTCTTTTTTTGTTTTATTTTTTCCCACACTATTTCTCCAAGTGCTTTTTCATCCCCCTCATATATTGATAAAATTACTCCCACTATTTTAAAGCATCCCATCATCATTTTAAATCATCACTTTACAACAATGTTCATAATCATTGCTTAATTAATTTCTTCAAATTGTTGTCATATGTTGTATCATGTAATAAAAGTACTTTGTACTGATTTGTACGCTGGACCCCTGTGGTTCAGCTACTGTTAGTAAACTTTAATTTATTTTTATTACTATCGTAACTGGAAAAAAGTAAGCACTATTTGAAAAATGTGCTCTGATCAGGCAATACACATTCTTACTTGACATTTTGTTGGTGTAAACCAAAATCGGATAGGAGAAACTACAAGAGCTTCCTACTGATCCAACTAACCTTTGCATTCTGGGTCGAGGCCTGGTTTGCTCGAGCTCGTCCCATAGTAAGTTAATGCCAGTCATAATTTTAAAAGTAACTTTCTATAGGTTCTTTCTTCGTCAATCAACAAGTTCGATCACTCGCATACATCGCTTCTTCTACACTGTCGGTAAGTTGTAAATTTATTTTCTCTTTCCAATAATTACTACCGGTACTATCAACCTCTACCCGTACAGAAACGGATACTAAAATTAAATCACTGCAAACCTACTTTGTTATAATTTTCTGTCTGGTTCAAGGTGACATCGATAACTTTCGACTAGTTCACTCTTAATAATAACAAGTGGTAATAAGACTGTTGCTAGTACGTATACTGAAAGTAAGGACTGAACTGTTAAAAGGGCTTCCAAATTTGGGAAAATAACTTTTAGAATAAGTCAAACTTCAGTGCAAAATGAAACAATCAGACTTGTAAAATCAATCTAATAAAAAAAGTCAGTAAATTTGGGCCCCAGGTCTGTCTGAAAGTGGGAAAAAGTCATAAACATATTATTATAAGAAATTATTATTCAGAAATTTATGCATGTAAATTGTAAAGCTAAATGAACATTATTTTCAACTCTTTCTTAAAAGTATCTTGACTGACTTTTGGACCTAAAGTCAGAATCAATTGGGCACAAGTAAAGGATAGTCACTCCATATCCCGAGTAGTTTTTTTTATTATGTTTGACCCCAACCTAAATTTGCATTTGTTGTCTGGTAGGTACCTAAATCCCCCAGATAATGAGTTTTGTCAGTTTCAAGTTTATGTCACATGTGACTGCAGGGTGACCCTTTAAAACGAACAACAGGATTTTTGCAAGGTGTAGCATGGATTTTTTTCTGTCCCATGCAGTACTCTGCAAAATACTTAAGTTCATCTACCAATGAATCTCCCGTGTTATATTAAACGGGGTAGCGTGGCAGGTATCTCAAGCCCGTGTTAATTTTGGATTTTACAATTAGTTTTCAAAAAAATAATATTATTTTCCAATCACACATTTTGAAAGAAGCGCTCTGTGTCTCTACAGCCATATTGTCACGTGAGCAATCCTAGCATCACGATTGGTTTGTTGAAGTAGTTCCTGGGTTGGCCGTTGCCATATACAAAATCCTAGCATTACGATTGGTTGTTGGAGAGCTCACGGGATTTTGTTTCGAACAAAGACCGCGAAGCGTAGCACGATTGTTTTACCACAGCGTCGTAAAGTTCTGACAGCATAACCATTTATTTAGTTCTTCTCTTACATAGTTACATATTAATTTATTTCTCGTATGAAACCTGCCCAGGAATTAGATGAAAGGAAGGTACACAATCACTATAAATAATTATGTTAAATATATTTATAATAATATGGTGTAAGATGCTATTACACCAACGTTTCCCAAACGGTGGGTCGCGAGCTAGTTATTGGTTGGGCGCAAAAAAATTTGAAAATCCGAAAATGTTTTCTTCATTTGAAACAAATAAATCATGGAAAAATATAAAAATAGTAATTCTGGCTATGTATGGCAGTGTTGTGATTCTAAGCGTTTAACTAATCGTTTACAACGACTTTGCCGTCATCAACAGAACCCAAAAACTAAAGCAACATTCCCACATTCCTCATTATGATAAATAGATTATTTGTGTAAGAAAAATTATATTAAATGTGAATAATACATAAGTTACCGGCAGTAAAAAGTTCATTATTTTACTTCCCCCCTCCTGCCTGCCAATATTTTTTTGGTAGGGTCGTGAACGTTTGGAGTTCTAAAAAATGGGTTGTGGTTCTAAAAAGTTTGGGAAACACTGTATTATACAATATGTATTTCCTCTCAATAATATCATATGCATCAGTGACATGACAATAGGAGGAAAGGAAGCCAGATTACAAGTACGAGATGAATCTTAAGAGTCTGTAGCCTAAAGGTATCACCCGCTAAACTAAAAAAATATAATATTCATTCAGTTAACTTGTTATGGATTAGTTAAAGAAAGGTTTTTCACC
>JAMZAV010015476.1:0-10519 GCA_024449915.1 Sweltsa coloradensis | reverse complement strand
TGGGGAAATCGGGAAAAAATCTCGTAACCCTTTTTCCCTTGAGGGGCCCCCCTGACCGTACCCAAAAACCCCCAATTTGTGGGGGAAAAAAAAACAGTGCTGAAAACCCCCCTTCCCTCCTTTCCCCCCAAAATTTTCTGACCCAATTTTCCCCTCCCCCCCCCCCCTATTAAAGGGGGGTTTGTTAAAGATTAAAATTTGACGCTTTTAAAAAAAAAAAAAAAATTCAATAATCAATTTTCCGTACGGTTTCCATAAGATCCCCCAAACTTGTTTATGAAAAGGCGTTTAAGAAAAAAATTACAGGTTTTCTTTTATTTTAAGGGTGCTTGTTTTTCAAATGGCGGCGGGAAGGTGGGTTTCCCGGTTTTGGGAAAAAATTTTCGAAAAAAATACCACAGGGTTTAAAACCTTTGTACCAACTTTTAAAATTGGGCAAAAAAATGTTTTGGAAGCTGGTTTTACCCTACCCCCGAACCCCCCCTCCCCGGGGGGTCCACCCTTTTTTGGGGCCCCCCTCCCTTTTAGATTTGGCTTTTTGCTAAAGGGTTTTTCCCCCTAACAATTTCCCAATTTAAAATGAAAACAAAAACCCTGATTTTTTACAAATCCCCCTTATTCCCCTTGTAGTTTCGGAAGGTGCCGGGGGCCCCCAAATCTTCCCCCCCCCCAAAGGAGGGAAGGATTTCAAAGGGGTTTTGTCCGGGTTAAAAAAAATTTTCTGAACAAACTTCAAGGCAATCTCTTTTTCTTCTTTTTGGATCCCCCAAATTCTCTTTTTGCGGGGGGCCCCCCCCGGGGTTTTTCCCTTTTTCCTGTGCCCTTTTTTTTTTTTAAAAACCCTTTCTAAAAAGAAAAAAAAAAAAGGGGAATTTCCCCCTTTTTTTAGGGGAAAATTGTTTTTTTTAAAACACCCCCAGGGGGGTGGCCCGAATTTTTTTTGGGGGTTAAATTTTTGCAAAAAAATCGGGGCCAATGGTATGAAATTTTTAAAACTATTCCCCTCTGGGGGGGGGTAGAATTGGGCCGGGGGAATGGCTTTTTTCAATCGAAACACCCCAAAAGGGGCTCCATGAAAAACATCGTTGTTTTAAAGGGGTTTTTTTCTAAAAAAAACAATAGATGAAACTCGCAATGGGGGGGAAATTTTGCCCCCTACCCTTGACGGAATTTTCGACGTTTGAGACGACAATGACACCAGAAACAACGACAAACACAATGACGACCGCGACGTGAGAACCCCCCTTCCTCCCCTTACACGTGGCTGGTTCTGACCAGCATGGGACCCTCCTCCCCCTATCCCTAGGCTAGAGTTGTGCATTAGGGACCTTACGGTTGACGCGTCCTTAACCCAAAAATCAACAAAAGAACCTGGGTAGAATTGGCCCAGAGCTTGGCCTTGCTAATCAAAAAAAAAGGCGATTTCAGGAAAAAAAAAAGGTCTACCTCGCAAAACACCATCTAGTGTGAGGGGAAAGTATATAAGTCCACAAAAATTTAGAGGCGAGCTCGGGCCCAATCAGGGTGAAAGACACCTTTTTCCTTTCCTTGACGAACTCCCCGACTGACGAGAACAATTACACCCACGAACGATGACGAAGACGATGACAAACTGCGACGTTAGAAACCCTCCTTCCTTACCTTAGCCGTGGCTGGTTCTGACCCAGCATGGCCTATCCTCTCTCAATCCCCTAGGCTAGAGTGGTGCATTATGACCTAACGGTTGACGCGCCCCAAATCCAAGTGATTTGAACGTAGAAAAAATCATATGTTTAAAATAAAAACTTCATTTCATTTACGAACAATATCACAGGCGGGCGTATATGGTTTAACCTTAACAAACAAAGAACGATGACGAGCGTGAATGGAAAACCCCCTCTCCCTGTTGGGTCCGTGGAGAATTTGGCCCAGAGGCATGGGGCTCTCCCTAATCGTAAAAGGCGATTCAAGAGAAAAAAAGTCCACCTCGCAAAAACATCAGCTAGAAAGAGCGGAATATCTTACTCCCCGAAACTAAAAGGGCGAGCTTCTGGAAAATCGTCGTCGGGGACATTCCCCCCTTCCCTTGAGACCCCCCGGCGACGATGACAATGACACAAACGAACGATGACAAAGACGATGACGACCGCGACGTGAAAAACCCCCCCCCTTCCTCCCCTTACCCTTGGCTGGTTTCTGGCCAGCATGGGGCCCCTCCTCCCCCCCCCCTTAGGCTAGAGTGGTGGCATTTATACCTAACGGTTGACGCGTCCTTAATCCAAATAAACCAAAAATCTTCTATCATATTTTAACAAAACGTCGACAAACAAAAAACGCTTTTTGAAATAATTTTACAATAAATAAAATAACTTATGATTTAAAATAATAATTTTAAGAAAATAACTAAAAAAAAAAAACATTTTCCGTTTTAACATATTTCATTATATCATTTAATAAGTAAGGAAACACATTATGGGGCAAGGCCGTGCCGTTATGAACCTCATGGTTGAAAGTACCGTAGTTTTTAACAGTCGTGGGAAAAAGAATCACTTGGGTCTTTTTTGTTTGGGAAATTATCTAATTGTTAACAAAAAAACTCTTTGAAAAACCCGGGACACATGTGAAAACCCCCTCTTAAAGGGAATGTGTTCACGTCATCATTTCCTACAACATAATCATGTGTAATTTGTGCCCGGGGTAGAAACAGATTTGGACCAGAGCATGGCTCAACTTTAGTCTTTGGAATTAGTGTTCCCTGTGATAATCGTTGCGCCCTGTCATTTCCTCATGAAGGCCTACGCTATTACGATTAAAATACTTGAAATATAAATTAAAATGCATACTGCCAGTCACTAAAAATGCTTTTAAAAATAAAATTCCTTAATTTGGGCTCCAGAATATGTCCCCGGGGATTCTATACCTTGGGACCATTAAAAAAAAATATTGGCCACGGTTTTGAATATTTTTAAAGTTTTATTAAATTGGCCGGTTTTGCCTAAGTTTAATTTTCAATTTCAAAATAGTTCCCAGATGTGACAATAATGTTGCTTCTAACCCGGTATTCCGCGAAAGTTTGGGGTTTACTCCCTGATTTGCGTTCCTGATTTTGGCAAACCTCTTATTCTTTTGAGTGGGATCGCCCTTAATAAAATCAGTTTTTTCTTTTCGTTTTTTTTTTTTTAATTTTTTTTTTTTTTTTCTTTCTTTCTTTCTTTTTTTTTTTTTTTTTTTTTTTTTTTCCTTTCCTTTTTTCTTTTTTTTTTTATTTTCTTTTTCTTTTCTTTTTTCTTTTTTTTTAATTCCCCCCCCCCTTTTTTATATATTCGATTCATTATATAAATTGCATTTAATATCCTTTTTATTTGTTATCAAATTTGTTGAGTATTTTAATGCATTGTTGTAATATTACTATTTCAAATTTACTTAAATGTAGTTCATTGTTGTGTCGGGCATCTATGTAAATAGATTTATTTAGTTGTCCTCCTTTGTAAATCAGTTTTTAAAAAACTGAAATAGGATAGAACGTTAAATAAATAAATAAAAAAAATAAAAATAACAACATAACATCAACAAAAACACATCATGATAGCAGAATGTGCCAAATAGGGCATTGTCCAATCTTCCAAAAAGAAATTGAAAAATTCATAAATTTGACTTGCGCACGATTTGTGATATTTCTTTAATCAATATGAAGAACTTCATCATATAATAACGGCGACAAAATTTTGCTGAATTTTCTCATTTTTAAATTTAAAAAATTAGTAAAATTTTTAATTCACATAAAAACACCCTTTTTATTTTCAACGGTAAACGCGCCCATTAAACTTTAACTTAATAATTAAGAAACTTTCCAACCAATACCCCCTAGGCTAGAATGGCGCAGTAAACCTTACCGGTTGAAGCGCCCTAGTTTTTTCACGTTCGTCGTTACAGTTTCGAATGGCTATCACACTCTTATTTATTTATTATCATGCCATATTACAAAAGATTACAAATACTCCACAAAGTATTATGATATAGCTTCAGCACCACAAGTCAGCTACAAAAAATCCTTTTAACAAGATACTCTTATCAAACTTTCGAAACCTTTCCTATAGCTTGGCCCAGAGCATGGCTCTTTCTAATCGTTTAAGGTGAGGAAAAACATGAAGTCCCACCTTGCAAACCATCAGCTGGTAAGTAGGGAAATATGTTTGCTCCCATAAAACTAGACGCGAGCTTTTGGCAATCCCTCCTCGGGGACACTTACCCTTTCCCCTTTACGACCTCTTCCAACCACGATGAAACAAAGAACAAACAACGATGACGATGACAAAGGCGATGACGACGTGACGTTCCGCTTTCCTCTCCTTACCCGTGGCTGGTTCTGATCAGAATGGCCCTCCTCCACCCTTATATCCATTTGTGTGGAGTAGTGCTTTATGACCTAACGGTGGCCCCACCCTTAATCCAAAAATCAAAATTAAAGAACGTCTACATACTTTTTTAAACCATTATTCGAAGCAATTTGTTTTACTATAAAAAATTATTATCTTTATTATTCTCTATTCATTATAAGAATTTTTATCCACTACCTTCTTTATCAATTCTATTAGTTATAATTGGAAAAACAATTCAAAATTTTGTAAAAAAAAAATTCAGTTCTTAAACATACAATTATCACAGGCCCGCGCAAAAATGACCCTTCCAATTTGAGTGCCCTATAAATTTCTCACGTCGGGCGTAGTTGGTAAGATCGTCTTCTGTTTGCAAATCCATCAACAAAACTACATGATCTACTTGAGCCAGGGTACAAGTTATTCAACTCCTTGGTGTATTTCGGGTTCCCTTCATTTTCATACGAGTAAACATAATCCCGGTAACTAAAATGCGAGGGTCTGGCGGTTCGTCGTCGTGGACCCCCTGGGCCCAGTATCAGTTCTTAATTTTTTAGAACTTCAACATATATAAGGCCCCCAAAAACGTAAATAAAGAATCAATCAATAGCACAATAGTAATGTTAAAGAGTTGTTATTCCCTATTACCTTCCTACTCTCATGTAGAGAATTTGGTATTGGCCCAGAATACGATAGGACACACATGTCTTACTCCCCGGATATCTCTTAAACCGAGAAAAGGTTATTCCCAGTGTGACAACATGTGATGTACCTGTGAAACGTACATATGCTAGCAGAAGGTACCAAAAAATGATGATTTTCGAACGTAATTTGATTATTCCCAATCATATGAAGAACTTCTTTTGTATGATAACTACGACAAACTTTAAAATTGCTCATTCAAAGTTATTTGTTTTTACGAAATCTAAAATTTACATCATACACATTTCTTTTACTTTATTAAAATTCCATTCAAAAAAATAAATTTTGTTTTGCTATAATTTCATCATTTACCATAATTTTCTCTTATAATATCTTAGAAAACATTATCTTCAAATGAATCAACCATTTACTCATTTCACGGAACTGTTAATATCACAGGAGGCAAAATATAACCTAAACCGGTTGAAAGCAGCCTCCACGTAGTCGATTATTTTGCAGGGAAATTTAATTCAAAGTTGGCTAAAGGTTGATTCATGACATTTGAGTTTCCCCTGCGATGCGTTGCGTGCGATTGTCTTGGACAATCAGGCACCAGCTGCGTGCGATATCGCAACTCAACGCAAAATTTGGTCCACTTCTACCCACCCAAGTCAAGGGGTTTCTATTTCATATTTTGAAAATGATTATCTAATTCGCCGTGCAAAGCCGCCTCCTGAAAATAAACACAAGCATATTATTAACTATCTCAAACTTTTAATAAATAGTATGGGTAAAAGAAACCCACCCACATTAAAGGGGTATTTTAAACCGCTATACTAAAAAAATATTTCAAATTTTTGGCTAACTAACTAGTAATGAATTTAGCAACTAAAAAAAAATTTTGGGGGCCAAACCCCAAAGACCTCCCAAAAAAATTGTCAAACATGACATTTTTCGAGCTAGGTCCCATCGGCAAAAATCTCACATAAAAAATAACAAAGGGGACGATCTTTATGCCTGGGCCCGGGGTTAGAATTAGCCCAGAGGCATGGCTCTGCTAATCGTAAAAGGCGATTCAAAGAAAAAAAAGGCCCACCTCGCAAAAAATCACCCTAGAGAGAGCGGAGTATCTTACCCCGAAACTAGAGGCGACTCTGGCAATCGTCTCGTAACCTTGCCCCTTCCCCCTTGACGACCCCACCTCCCCCGACGGGACAACGACACAACGACACGATACAAAGACGATGAGGGGCCCGCGAGTGAGAAAAAACCCTTCCTCCCCTACCCTGGCTGTTCTGACCAGCATGGGCCCTCCCCCCCCCCCTTAGACTTGAGTGGTGCATTGGACCTAAAACGGTTGGGGACGGGGGGTCCTTAATCCCAAATAAACAAAAAAAAAAATTTGCCTTGGAGGATTTTGACCCAAAAAAATTAAGGCCAATATGACGTACGTTTAGCTTTTCTGTAAATTCTCTTCATTTTGTTTTTGTAGTTTGGGAAAAGTGGTTCTTCAAAATATTGCTGATTACCAAGAAGGGGTGATTTTGGAATGCTATTTTTGGCATGTTTGAGGGCTATATTGGGCACAGTTTTAAGACACGATGTTATAAGGGCATTTAAGATTTTTTATAGGGCTTTTTTAATTTGGACCAAAAAAGAAGCAGGTTTAAAGCCGATAAAGGAAAATTTTAAAAAAAAACACCAATTTTCGCCAATTTCTTGATCAAAAAAATTAAAAAAAATGGTGTTAAATCACCAGTAACAAGATATAATTTTTAAACGGTTCACTTAAGTGTAGTTTTTGTGCTAAAGATCACGTGGTAAAAAATAATTTTGGGGGTTTTTTAGCCCCTTTAAGAGCCTAGCTCTTAGAGACCACGAAATACCCATTGTATATTAAAAATTTTAAATCTCTCCCCAATCATATTGATTTTTATTTCACATCAAAACCTTTTTTAAAATTAAATTTTTTTATTTCCATAAAAAAAATGATATAAATATCACCATAATAACTTTTCTTTACTTAGATTTACCTTGCAATATTATAAAAAATTAAAAGATTTTTCACTATTTATGAGATTTAAACCCCCTAGAATGGCTCTGCTTATTTTAAAAGACGATATAAGAGTAAAAGACCACCTCGCAAACATCAGCTATAGTAAAAGGCTAGTATATTTACCTATTCCCCAAATCTAAAGGCGGGCCTCTGGCGGTCGTCGTCGGAGACCGTTCCCCCTTCCTTGACTACCCCCCCGACGACGACTACAAAAAAAACAAGGACGATAACATAGACGATCGTCCTCCTTTTTTAAATCAGTTTTTTTACTGTATAGGATATATGTTAAATAAATAAAAATATTTAAAAAAAACAACGACCACCCCACGTGGGGAACCACCAAATCCTGCCCTCCCTGTCCCTCTGCCCTTTTGGGAACTGTTTCCCGGGCCCCTTGATTTCGTCACAGACCCAAAGGCCCCCCCGGGACCTACCCCGGCCAATTTCCGCCCCGCACCCTTGCCCGGCACCTACCCACCAAAACCCACCCCTTGCTTGTGGCTGGTTCTGACCAGCACAAGCCTGTTCCACCCCCAAATGTCCCCCGCGTCACCCCATAAGGTTTCCCCTTTTGGAAAAAATATGTATACTTATAAACTTAGCAAATAAAACAACACCATCAAAAGGAGGCGCAATATGACCCAACGGTTGACGAGCCCATAAAATTAAATTTAAAAACACAAAACCCCCATTAACTAATCAACTTAATTTCTAATATTGCTTCTAAAGGGTTTATACAATGGAATTTTTGTTTTGTCATTGGCAATTATCACCCAATGTGTTTTTGGAAAGCTAGATGATCGTCCAAGTCGTGATTGTCACAAACCTTAACCTTTTATAAACTTAGAAAGCATTATAATCATGAAGCACAGCATAAATCCATTCTTTAACTAAACAAAAATCACATTCGCGCAATATGACCTAACCGGTTTGAATTGAAGCGCCCTAGTCTCTCACACCATGTTCTTGAAGGGTCCCAAGGTGATTAGCGTCTCTTTTTTCCAAAAGCAGAAGGTCCATGGCTCGATTCCCTGCTACAGCCCAGGAAGACTTTGCAAACGGTGATTTTGGGAGCCGTCCCCTAGAACAAAAGGCAGAAAATAAATTATAAGGTAAAAGTTCCGTATCAGCAATTGAAAGATTGTTAAGCGAGCGAACGAGCGTTTCCATTTGACTCTGCCGGAAAAAAATAGTCACTGTTTTCGTTTGTTTGTTGTTTGGTTTTGTATGTCTCGCCATAACGTTCGGGAACGTTTTTAGGGTTTCGGAAACGAAGTTAAATTTTGGACCCATCGCAAGCTTCTTTCTGGATTGAATGCCAATAGTTTTGTTGCAAAATTTGTTCAAAAATTTTTTACAAAGTTACATTAAAGTTTAACCGAAGTTTTTTTTTTTCAAACCTAAAAACGGCGACAAAATCCCTTTGGTGGTCAAAATCGTTTTGAATGTCCATCTGGTTCACCAAATTTGTAAATTTTATTTTGATCCGATAAGTAGTGTAGATGGAAATTACATTATAACAAAAGAGACGTTACCATGGCAACGCAAAGTCGCACGAGGTGCACTATGCACTGCCACCTAAGAAGTAAAACAGAATACTATTGAAGAAGCAATGTATTTATTTGTTACTTAAGGTTTATATAGTTTTTCCCAAGGAAATGATGTCAAGGTCCTTTAGATGGCGGTGGATTTACCCAAAAAGTAAAGGGTTTAACCCAAAATAACCTTGGCAGTAATAAATAATATTGGAAACATGGCCCCGTGGACTGCGAACGCCGCAAATTTTTAAAAATTTAAAAAAATTTTTGCAATGTGGGGTCTAGCTATAGCCCCGTGCTCGCTTATCAACGCGGCCAAAAATGATCGTTTTCTAGCTAGCTTTACGCGTGTAGAACGTGTCAGTTTGGGTTTGATGGTGTTTCCAAACTTAAAATATTTCGGGGCTCTGGTTGGTCATTGTTCGCTCGTCGATGGTGTCGGTGCCTACACGGTTAGCTATGAATAATGTCCTCTTCTTTAAAATCAGCACGAAGATGATTGGTTACTCCTAAAAAATAAACATGTATTTATTTATATTAATTAGCAAGCGTTGAATTCATTTAAAGCAATGCGCAGAGGCAAAACGTGAACCTTGTTCACCATAGAGGTCACCAATTATAAATTAAACTAGGAAGCTTCGCAAAACGCCTTTTTTAGGCGCTTTGTGGATGAGCGTAATTTTTTACAAACGAAAAAGCGTAAACTTGCGATTTTCATGAGAAATAAATTTTTTGATTACGCTCAAATTTTTACACGAATAAAATTAATTTTATAAAAATAAAGGGGTTTTGTTAAAATCATAACAATCAGGTTAAAGCCCTGTAGGTGTAAAAAAAAGTCTAAGAATTGTGTTTAAAAATAAAAAAAAAAAATTTGTAAAATTGCGATTTTAATGAAAAATAATTTTTTCGATTGCGCTCAAAAAAAAAAGTGGCAGTTCTAAGTTTTAGAAGATTTCAAGGCCTCCCATAATTTCATCGTAATTAGCCGGAATCGTGTTTACAGACACACAAAATAAAAAAAAAATAAACATTTCAGATTTTTTCTCCAGTGTATAAAATGGGAAATCTTTTGCTTCGCTTGCTACGCTCATCCAATTTCTTGAACTTTTCTGTAGTTTACGACCCACAAATACAAAATATTGTTTAAAAAATGCAGCTAAGCTTTCCTTCAAAAGTCTTCGGCTGTGATTGCTGGTAAGATATAAGAAGTTTTAGCAAGCTTTTTATTCCCTTTTTTTTCCCTAGTTGAGGCATTGAAAAAAAAGTAAAATCATTGCCCGTTGACGAGAGCCAAGCCAACAATTTTCGTGGAAAAAATAAAAAATTTTAAACTCCAAAATCATAAAATAATTTGCTTGGCCAATGACTTTGTTGAATCTAACTGGGCCCGTATCAGTAACTTGGCGGTAAGTTTACTTACACCGGGGAAACTAGAGGCAAGCCTCCGGCAATCATCGTCGGGGGACACCTCCCCCCACCATACCCTCCCTTTGCCCCCTGTACTTTGCCTGCGCCCGGCCTGATGTCGTTTACAGCCACAAAACTCCCCCGCCCCCGACCCCGGCCACCTTCCCCCACGACCTTCCCTTGCGTGTGGCTGGTTTCTGCCAGTACAGGCCTGTCCCACCCCGCGTCACCCCGTGTCACTCCTTACTTTCCCCCCGTCATTAAAAATAACTAATAAAAAATACAATATCATCACAGGGGGGCGTAGTATGACCAACGGTTTTCGGGGCCCCTAAACCTAATCCAAATCAAACTTCGACTTCTTTTTTTCCCCTTTAATTTCCTTTAAAATTATAATTTTTCTTTTGCTATTTTACTATCATCACAATCTTTTTTTTTTGTTAAATATAAAAATAATATAATCAAAAAAAAAACACACCCCTAAACTCATTTCATTAAAATTTTAATATCCAGGCTGG
>JAMZAV010015475.1:0-13848 GCA_024449915.1 Sweltsa coloradensis | reverse complement strand
AAAATAAAAACAATAAAACTGGAAGAAAAGGCGGGCGGGAAAAAAAAACCCCCAACTTCCTGGGGAATTTCCTTCAAAGATTCCACCCATAGATAACAAAAAACACACGGGCCCTGCAAATAAAGAGGGGGGGGGGGGGGGGGGGGGCCCCTTTTCACCCATTTAAAAATCTATTGTGTTTGAAAATAATTTTTTAAACCCCCCCCGAAATTTTTTTTTTTTAATTGAAAATATTAATAACGGGGTTCAAATGTGGGTTTGAGTTTAAAAATGCGATTTTCCCCCTGGGTTTTCTACGATCAAAAACTGACTAAAATTATAAAGTTTACTTTTTTTTTTAAAATATTTTATAGAAGCTTTACCGAAAAACTCAGTCATTTTTTATCATGGGAATTTTTGCCCCAAAAAATAAAATTTTCAAGACACCCCTTAATATTTTAAAAAAAAATATTCCCCCTTATTAAAATTTTTTGCAAAAAAAAAAATTTATAAAAAAATTTAAATAAAAACCAAAAACGGGAAGGAATACAATGGGTATAAAAACCCCCCCGCTTCTAGTATGGTCTATTTTAGGGCTACAGCGAAAAATTTTCAATATGAATTACAGTAGAGGGGGGGGGGGGGGGGGGAAAAAAAAAAAATTGAGGGGGGGAAAAAAAATTGAACCAGAAAAGGTTTTGTTTGTTTTATTCCAGCATCACCCTCACTTTCTCGTTTAGCCCCTTTGCCAAAATATGGGAGAAACGCCGAAATATTACCCCAAAATCTTTCACAAAGAGTGAATGAGTTGGAAAATAGGTAGGGGGAATAAAAATTCATTACAAAAATTTTTTGTAATTCCTTATCTGTGACCATCCTTGTCCCCATGATCGTGCCCAAATTCTTTTTTTGAAAAAAAAAAAGCAAACTCAGGGTTTTTAATTTGTAATTGATAAAAAAATTAGAACAAAATTCAAAAAAAATTTTTTTAACTGAAAAAACGCCTATGCAATGCGTAAACTCCGGCCCAAATATAATTGTTACTATCGGTATAATATTTTTTTGGATGAGCGAAGCGAAGATTTCCCCAATTTGACTTTGTGTGTTTTTTTTGTTTTTTACTTACGTTACCCCAAGAAAAATAGTCGGGTGTTTTTTTTTTTGTTGTTTTTTTGTTTTGTTCGCTCTCTCCCGGGCAAACGGCATATGCGATTTTGAAAAAATTGGAGGGGCCCTTTTCGAAATCTCTAAACTTAGAGCGAAATTTTTTTTGGGTAAAATCGAAGAAAATTTTCAAAAAATACCCGGACTTTTACGTTTTTTTTTTTCGTTTTTTTTAGGCGATATTTTCGTAAATTTTTGGGGCAAAACGGCTACTCCGATTTTGATGAAGTTTTTTAGTGAACGTTTAAAATCACTAAAATTTCAATTTTTGATTTAAAAAGACATTATAAAAAAAATTTTTTCTTATAAAAAAATCGTACTTTTACGATTTTTCCCCGGGTTTTTTAAAAAAATATCACGTGATTTTGGGCCCGTTTTTGCCCAAACGGGTGGGGCTACAACTTTTCATTTTTTTAAATTGAAAAAAAATATTATGGTGATTTATTGCCTCTTAAAAGGAAAAAGTTAAAAAAATTTGGGTTTAAAAAAAAAATTTTTCATAAAAATAAAGGTTTTAATAAAAGGTTTTTTACAGGTGTTTAATGAACAAGAAATAAAAAATAATATCAAAATAAAAAAATTTAAAAAAAATATAATATCAAGTAACTATAGAAAAAGAAAGGAGATTCCACAAAAAAAACGAAATTTCTTTGGACAAAAAATTTTCCCAAAAAAGCTCATCCATAAAAACGCGACTGAAAAAGCTTTCCCCCCCCCCCCCCCCAGGGGCCCTTGTATATATAAAATTATTTACGATAAAAAAATTTTTTGGTACCAAATCAACTCCACCTCCCCCCCGGATACCCAGCCCAAACACCACATAACATAAACGCTATGACTTGTGAAATTGGTTCAAGACTTCAGGCGTGCTTCAGGACAAGGTTTTTTTTTTTTTGAAGTTTTAAAATCCTGCAGATTGTTTAATAGCGGGTTTAAAGGTTTTCAAATCTGCAGCTAGCCCCCACCCTTTCTTGTGGAAGAATGGGCTTTTTTCTTTTTTTTCTCTCTCTCTCTCTCTCTCTCTCTCTCTCTTCTCTCTCTCTCCCCTCTCGGGCCGTTCTTCTCGCCGCCCCCCCCGCCCAAGAAACATGCAGACTGTTTTGGTAGTTTAGAGACTTTTTTTATAGGGCACAAAATTTCGCACCAAATTTTATCCAATTTTACATTTAAGATTAAGGGTTGTTAATTAAGTTACGGCTACGAAAATTTTGTAATTTTTTTAATTAGGGAACCCCCCAAAAGAGCCCTTTTAAATTTTTTTTTAGTATTTGGGCCCATTTAAAAAATTGTCTTTAAAAATTTTTTTCTGATAAGCCCCCCCCCAAATTTTTAAAAAATCGAACCCCCCAAAAAGCACTCATTTTACAGAAGTTTTCTGTACGAGAAAAAAAAATCCTCGGTTTTGATCTTTTGGTCTAATAGTTTTATACAATTTACTTTACCCCTACAAAATCAAAAAAGTCCTCCTTTCCCCTTTAAAAGTGGTTGTTGAAAAATCAAAAAAGTAAAAAACGGCGTAAGCTGGGGTGCCATTGGGCAATGGATGTATAAATTGCTTTTGAACTTTAAAACACATCTTTTTTTCGCTTTTTTGCTTTTCCCAAAGGGGTTAAACATGCCTTTATGTGCCTGTCTAGAGAACAAAAAAATGAGATGTAATTTAATTTTTTTTTTATTCTTGAACCCTTTCAAAACCCCTCCCCAAATCCACTCCCACCTTCACCAATCATACAAATGGTTTTAAATTAAAATTTATTTAGGAATAGATATGCAAATGCACTCATTTGAATATGTATTTTGATTCTTCTTTGTGTTTTTTTAACAAAAAGACATGGAATGTAAAGGTCTCATTTTGTTACGTCATTTGCTGGAAGGTGATTCTACTTAAACAATCAGACAGACATATAGAGTGCTCCCCAGGTGAAAACCATCCTGCCCACCACAAGTCCCCGTTTTTTCCCGGGGCTGCACTACCCGTGGAAAACCCCGTGCGCGTCGTTTTTTTTTTTTGAGGGCGCTTTTCCCCCGTGAAAGCCCCCACGTGGTACGAGCTGAGCAAACCCTGCCCTACCGTCGCCGGGCGGGCGGTGCTCGTTTCCACGGCGATGGGGGGTCTGGCGGCGAGGCAGGGCGGCCAAAACCGACGCCGGGGGGCCTGTCGCGACAAGACGTCAGACCTGAGAGGGGAGGAACTCAGGGGGCGTCACCCTTTTGAAAACTTCCCGCCGTTCTGATCGACGCGACCGAGGGAGGGGGAGAGATGACGGTGGCGGGAGTCGAACCGGAGGTGAGGGTGAAATTATGACAAGTTGGAAGTCTGAAGATAATTTTCAAACAAAATGTATTTTGTGTTTGTTTGTGACTGCTAAATATGTAAAATTTCAATTTTTGTGTGTGTTTGTGTTTTGTGGTTTTTTGGGTGACTGTAACTAATTTTTTATTGATAAATACATGTTTGTATAATTTATATATTGTTTTAAAGTGTTATCAATAAACATTAATTTTAAAATATAAATAGTATAGACGAGTCAAAAATCTCAACCCCTCAGCGCTCACTACAGGAAGGTCACAGAAAGACCAAATATTTTTGATAATAGTACCGAAATATTATCAATACTCTATACTAAGATTATTAGAACAGTTAGGTTTTATAATGAAATAATATTTTTTGCCTTATCATGTTGTTTACAAGAAAATTAATAAATGAAAGCAATACGTACGGGTATATTCAGCACTCTTCCCTTCCCTTCCCAAGTATTGCTTTAATCTATTAGTTTTGTTGTAAAGAATAACATGTAAGTCCTACAAATGTAGGTATCGAAATAGTCGGTAAAAGTGTATGTCATCGGCAGCTTCGTACATAATAAATGTGTTAGTTATTTTGGATATTAAAAAAAAGTGTCATAACATATTGTATTATTTAAAGCAATGAACAAGTTTAACTTTACGTGATGTTATCAATTTTCATACAGATAGTGCGAGTTCTCGCCGATGCTTTGAACTTTGTACCAAATATATACAAAGCTCCAAATGCGGTTACTGAAAAATGGGGCCGGCCGAAGAACGGTTCATACAGCGGAATGATAGGTAAGACAAAGACTTTATACTTGTACAATGTTATGTTAGGTTCTGGTGTCGATCCCCAGCCGTAGCAATTTTTTACGACAATTGCAATCAATCAATAATTATGCTTGGGTGTACGGGCATGCGAGTACCCAAAAGAGGGTGCAAAGCTTCTTACGCCATAGGACATAGATGACAGAGCCACAGATTGTTGAAGAAGTATTGAAACATTAGCAATACTTTTCTCTCTATTGAAAAATATCGTTTTTGGTGGAGGTGCCGGGTATAAGTATGGAAGTTTTGGGTGACTCTAGGGGCTATGAATTTTTTTTTCTGTGTTCCTAAAGTTAAATTTCATATTATTACATTCATAACATTATTAAAATGAATTGTATTGATAACTTAATAGCGTGACCCTTCTTCTATTCTCAGGGGAGATAGTCAACAGACACGCAGACCTGGCGGTGGGAAACCTGTACTACACACCCCAACATCTGAAGCTGATGGATATGAGTGTGCCTTATGACACTCAATGCCTGACGTTTGTCACGCCCGAGACTATGACGGACATCTCATGGAAGACACTCATACTACCCTTCAAGTGAGTGCATATCGCGCTCGTTGGTGTTTTTGTTTATACTTAATAAAACTTGATGAACTTAATGAAACTTCTGTATATCACCACTGTTAAAACAACAAAAAAAGTCAAGAGACGGACCGAGCAAGTTTTCGTAACTTGGCCACACAACCATGACTTCCGGTGATGCTCTGGTCTTTTTTCGTTCTATTTATTTTTTATTGCAATTTAGATTTTTTGAATTTAAGTGATTAACATGGAAAACTAGGTTAGTGTATATAGGACAACGTGTGAAATAAGCTACACTCGTTTTACACATGTAACTCACGAGCTATACTTCTGGTACTTCTTCTTACTTTATAGGTCATCGTCTTTGTGGTGTCGTCGTTGTTCTCGTCGGGGAGGTCGACGATGGGAACGGGGGACTCCCGGACCACGTAGAATGCCAGAGCTCGCCTCTAGTGTCAAAAAGTAGAATTTAGGAGAGAGTCTTTGCCCGTTTTCTCTCCTTGTACACCCGGCGTCAGAAGTAAATCAAGGACTGGGTATTATATATAGATACAACGATATCCAGAAGTTTGATCAAGGGGTAATGTTGTATCTACACTAGGAAAACGCTTAAGTCCCGCCGCGTTGTTGGATGAGCGTAATTGGTGCATTGAGCTGCATTGAGTTACGGGATTTTCTGTTGTTCTGTGAAAAAAATCATTACTTATTCGAAGATTTTTTTAAATTAAATTAAATTAAATTAAAAATTAACTTAATTTTTTTAATAAATCGTAATTTTTACGTAATTTTAAAAAAGAAAAAAATCGTAAAATTGCAATTTTCATAAGAAATAATTATTCAATTGCGCTCAAATTTTACACGAGTATATAAATTCATGAAATTAAGGTTCTATAAAAAAATCATTACAATAGGATAAAGCATGTAGGTGTTATATGTCAAAGAATTGTTTTAAAAAGAAAAAACCCGTAAAATTTTTCGATTTTCATGAGAAATAATGTTTCGATTAAGCTCAAATTTCACACGAATATCTTAATTCATAAAATTCAGGTTCTGTTAAAAAATCATTACAAATCGGATAAAGCATGTAAGTGTTATAAGTCGAAGAATTTTTTTAAAAATCGAAAAAATCGTAAAATTGCGTTTTTTATAAGAAAAATTTTCCCGATTGCGCTCAAAACGTGGCAGTTCTAAGTTCAGAGATTTCGAAGACCTCCATAAAATTTCATCGCAATCGGAGTATCGGTTTAGCCGGAATCGTGCTAACAAACAGACAAAAATACAAAAAAAAAGAAAAAAGAAAAAAGAAAAAAGAAAAAAGAAAAAAGAAAAAAAAAAACATTCCGGATTTTTTTCTCCAGTGTAGTAAAATGGAATCTTCGCTTCGCTCGCTACGCTCGCTACGCTCATCCAAATCCCAGCCCTTGTTGTACTTCTGACGCCGAGTGTGCAAGCTAGAAGGAATATCCTGCTCCAAATTCAACCCCAGGCACAGGCGGAAGTAAGTTCAGTGGTAGACATAGAAACGACAATGTGCTCACGAGGAGTTCCGGGGTCTATAGTTGGCTTAGGCGCCTGGAAAGTGGGAGACCCGGGTTCAAACCCCGGTCGGGTCGTTTACACAACTATAGGCCAGTAAATAAATATTGTTCCAGGCCTATCATGTGGGCGGCCGTGTTGACCACGTTGTTTCTGGGAGGGTTCGTCTTCCACGGCCTCGCTCGCTTCCACGGCTCAGTCGAGGCCTCCATGCGTCCACGGGGAGGGATAAAGTCGTCTCGAAGGAAGAAAAAGGACGCTACCGGGTTGTTCGTCTTTGGTGAACTAGACAACGGAATCCTTTACACTTTCGGGATGCTGCTGCTGGTTTCGCTGCCTAAAGTGCCTATAGGTAACTTGAAGAGAAGATCTGTTTAGTATTTACCGCAAGGGCTATTTAACCACCTACTCTATTTCGATATTTCCAGGCTGGTCAATTCGCCTGTTGACTGGTTGGTGGTGGCTGTACTGCCTACTGGTTGTAGTTGCCTATCGGGCCAGCATGACAGCCATACTCACCAACCCCTCACCAAAGTAAGTAAATACGCGCGAAAAAAATTCAGGAATTTGTATTTAAATTTAGTGTTTTATGTCGCACTATTTGCATCGTGGCTAAATTATGTTGATGCGAATTTGCTTCAATTAAGCCTATGTTAATTACTATACGCGTGGACAAGTAACGTGATATCCAATATAAAATCCTTTGACATTCATCATGTGTTTTCAGTATCTGTGTTCTAGACTAGACTATCCAATGTTTTATCCAATTCAAGGACAAAAGATAATCGAATCGTACATTGATAATATATTCAAATAAAAACAATGCCGCCCTTTCATTCATTCATCTGGTTCCGGCAAATTTAGGACCTCGCATTGGTGTTGAAACTGAATTTCAATAATTTGGTGGAGGTGCCGGTCCACGCTTGAAATATTTTCGTTTTCCGTTATACAATTCTTGTGCGTGTTATTCTATGAAAACTGTCAATTTTTATGTCATCATTAATTATAATATTACACTATATTATATTGTGCCATAAATTCTTGAATACCTGATTGTAAGTTTGATGGTGAACATTCTTAAAGTGTACCCTTTTAAATGGAATCTATATTTGTGTTTAATTATTTTCGTATTAAAATAAATAAATAAAATAAAAATAAATAAATATTTTAGAGTAGTCCTATACCAATCTGTCACATAACTGATCCTGTGGAAGACATTAAATTTAAAGCCAACCAAGCCAACCCTGTAGGCGCCAACACCATCGACGAGCGAACAATGACCAACTAGAGACTGGCATATTTAAGTAGGAAACACCATTACATTATTTTTATGTTACTTCTTCTTCTTTACTGTTTGTGTGTACCCTACACTTTTATCTACATTGTTTTTAACTGACACTTGTACCTCCCTGAACAGACTGTAATAAACTAAATGTTTTAATTGGATGAGCGTAGCGAGCGTAGCGAGCGAAGCGAAAGATTCCATTTCACTACACTGGAGAAAAAAATCCGGAATGTTTTTTTTTTTTTTTTTTTTTCTTTCTTTCTTTCTTTTTTTTTGTGTTTTTTGTGTGTCTCGTGAACACGATTCCGGCTAAACCAATACTCCAATTCCGATGAAATTTTATGGAGGTCTATGAAATCTCTGAACGAAGAACTGCACGGAGGGAAAAATTGATCAAAAAATTATTTCTCAATGAAAATCGCAATTTTACGATTTTTTTCGATTTTTGAAAAATTTCTTCTACTTATAACACCTACATGCTTTATCCGATTGTTATGATTTTTTCACAGAACCATAATTTTATGAATTAAAAATATTCGTGTGAAATTTGAGCGCAATCGAAAAATTATTTCTTATGAAAATCGAAATTGTACGGGTTTTTTCTTTTTTTAAATAATTCTTTGACTTATAACACCACATGCTTTATCCGATTTTTTTAATTTTTTTAATTACGATTTACTAAAAATTTAAAATTTAAGTTTATTTTTTATTTAATTTAAATTAATTTTAAAAAAAATCTTCTACTTCGTAATGATTTTTTCACAGAACAACAGAAAATCCGCATAACACGTGGCAGCTCAATACACCAATTACGCTCATCCAACAACGCGGCGGGACTTAAGCGTTTTCCTAGTTTAAATCAATATGATGGTGCGTCTAGATCGCTAAATGGTTTCAGGGTGGTTATTGACACGGTGGAGGATCTGGCAGCAGCGCGTTGGGTGAAGGCCCGGTGGTTGGGCGAAGACACCAAGCACTTCTTCCTAACTTCTTTTTGGAACGCCGCCGGACAATAGTGGGACAAAGATGGAGGTCGTCTATGACACACAGGAATTCGGTGAAAGTGGCGCAAGGGGGGCTTTGCCCCCCCCCCCCCCCCCTTTCCCTTACTAGGATGTCTACCTGCTCCTGCGACGCTGTTGTGCGCGTGCAAACTGAGGATCGGAACGACACGTCCCTCGTAACGAATTTTTAGTTTTATTTGTATTGATGGGCGCGTCAACCGGTTAGGCCATAATGCGATAACTCCTAGCCTATAGGAGAAATGGGCAGGAAAATGGTCCAGAACAGCCACGTGTAGGGGGAGGAAAGGGGAAGTGTTCTCACGAGTGTCGGGTCGTCATCGTCTTTGTCCATCGTTAGTGTCGCCGGGAGGTCGTCAATGGAAGATTAAGGGAAACTATTGCTTTATATTAATTATAAACTTTTTGGAATTTGGTCTCGACTCAAGAATATCATGACTTCATATGAATAACTACGCAATATGTACTCGAATGTAGGTCGCACCCTACTGTTTATCTTACAACTCGCTATTAAGTTTCTTCAATTGCTGCATATGTGTCGACAGTGGATATAGCGTAGATTTCTAAGATATTAGAAATAGAAAATAGAAATATTTCGATTATATATATAGTAGAGTCTATACACCCTATTTATTTGTCTCAGGCCGGTTCCATTGCACATCTGCAGGGCTGCTTCGTGCACATGCCATCTCGTCGGCCCTACAGAAGAACTCGCCCTTGAAATCACGCGCGACCGAGTTACCGGAGAGCATAAGGTCGTCCTCGTCGACAAGTGGCTCCGTGAGGTCATGAGTCGAGACGAGGGTCCAAGGAGCATCGCACGACCCCTGAAGACTCCAAGGGTTGAAAAGTATTAGGTCTTCCATTTTAAATAAGTTTTGTATGACTGATTGAATGTTCGGTGCGTTTCCTTTCTGCAGAATCTTTTTCATCTGAACAAGACATTGTTAATTGAAAATAAGGAACATGGTACGCCTCTACCACATCGGATTTTTCAAACATTTATCATAAATCGTCAGAAATGCGTAGTCATTTGAGTGTTTTTCGATCATTTGACGGGATTCAAAACATAGAATTAATGGAAAGTGCTACGATAGGTAGGTGCCTTGATAATTTATTTTTACACAAAAATGTGTAAAATTTCACATAATTTCGACAGTAATAGAAGAAATTGGGGATTGACTTTTTTCTCACTGTTTGGTCGTTTGGTCATCGTCTAACAAATTTAAAATCCAAATTATTTAAATTAATGAAATAATTGTCCGTTTTTGTTTTTTTTGGGTTGTTGTAGCGTTGATGAACCTGCGCAAATTGTATGGAGCTCTGGTGAGTTGGGAGTAGTCTACGTTTTTGGTTCGCAGCCCTCGTGGGGCGAGGCACATCCATTGGAAGTTCGTCGTTCAGAGGCATCCGCTCTTTGAACCAACACAGACTTACTTGTACTAACAACCAACCTCAGAAGAAACACATTCGATTCCAATGACACTCGACAAAAACACTTGTGCGGACTACAGCCGGCACACTCCTGCAATAGAACTGCACGCATTTGGAACATGATTTAGTTGGCCGGCTGTATCCGCTTGCAGGCTATTCGACGCGTTTTTCTATTTTCCAAAATATGCCTACCAAGTCAAAACATAGTTCATGGCTTTCAAACCTGGCTATTTTTAGAAAATCTAAAAATATTTCTTCAAATTTGTGCTGATCCGGTACACGCCATATAGCCACCTCAAAATAATTCCAACTTCAATTCGCCAAGGCACCCATTTCACTTACGGGTGTTGTGTTTTTTGTGACATTATTTTCAACTGTTTTTCTAATGGACTGACTGAGAGAAAACAGTATTTATTTTTACCAATTCTCTTCCAGCGAATTTTTTCGTTTGGGCGGTATTTTTTAACCGATTTGTGACCTGCCAGAAAACGAAAACTTCGCAGTAAATGACAATTGTTAAAAATAAATCTTTTCTCTCATCAGTCCATAGAAAAACAGTTGAAATTAATGTCACAAAAAACACAACACCCTACGTTGAATGTTGTGCCTTGGCGAATTGAAGTTGGAAATTATTTTGAGGTGGCTATATTGGCCGTGTTCCGGATCAGAAAATTTAAAAAAATATTTTAGATTTCTAAAATTGCTATGTTTCAAGCCATTCACTATTATTTTGACTTAGTAGCATATTTTGGAAAATAGAAAACGCGGTGGAATAGCCTTAATGCGCTCTACTGATATAGTTTGCGTTTTCATTAGCGAGAGTTAGCCTATAAAGTTCGAATATCTCCGACTTTGATTTAATATGTATTTGATTGTTGACTGTTTTGCTCCATTGACAATCACCAAAAGTATTCTATACCCCACCATAGGAGGTCATGAGGCTTGTTGTAAATCGCACTAATTTATTTTTATGGGCACTCGAAGTATTATGATTAAATAGTTGCTAAAAATGGCTTAATAATATATATATTCGTACACTTAAAATTATGTTTCAAAGAAATAACCATTATTAGCTATGATTTTTTTGCTCTCAAATAATGCTTTAAAAAATTCCTAGTTATATATAGTTTATATCTGTGTGGTAATCATCCTTTTTTAATCATTGTCATAATTCTTTGTTCCGTATGAAGTTGTCTGTATTGTCCGATTTGCGTGGCTGCAAACTCTCAAACGGGCCGGAGGTTCCTATTTTGGAGAAAAACTCCACTAGAGACGTCTGAGTTGTCTCTATCTTCTGTGGCGACCACGTGGCAATACACCCCCCCTCTCCTGAGGTGGTGGCTACTGGTGTCCCAACCTGAACACACATCAAAACCTAGCCTGAATACAAGAGTTTTTATTAAACTCCAGAGAGTACAACACCAACTATGGCGTAACATAACATAACAGCTTTATGCGATGCTGAATTAAGTGTATTTTTTCTTATATACTTCACTTTTTCTGTACTCTTATAAAACGGGCCCATTTATTTTCTAATATTTGAGTCCAACATTCCCAAATTTCAAATTAAAATTAAATATACTATGGTTGACAAGGAAAAAATGTGGTGACGATTTTTGAAATATCTCTTACCAAGTAAAGTTAAAAGTTTGTATTGGACATGCAAAGTATAGAAATTCATTACAAACTATAGATAAAACAATAAAAATTCTTTGTTGTAGTTAATAATAATAATAATATTATTATTATATATACAAAAGTTTTATTTTATAATGTATTTGAAACAAGTTTTATACTATGATTGGTTGGCGTCCTCTGCTTTCAATTTCAATGCAGAAAGGTCCAGGGTTCGATTCCTGCTATAGGCAGAAGTTTTATAAATTCCTGATTTGGACTTTAGTCCATTAGATCTAGGCTTCGGAATTTGTACAGAATAAATTCCAAGATTTTTTCCTTAATTAGCCCTGTTGATTGATTAAGCCTTGGTGATAGGGTCCCAGCTTGATTGATGGAGTTTCCTACTTTTATATGCTGGTCTCCTAGTTTGGTCATTGTTTCGCTCGTCGATTGGTGTCGCCGCCTACAGGGTTGCTTGGTCGCCTTTAAATTTAATGTATCACACTGAAATGGATGTTCGGTGACTGAGTGTAGACGCTAATTACAAATTTATTTTTATTTAATTATTTATTTATTTTCAAAGGATAGGTACAAGTTCAAATTAAATGTTGGAATAATGTAATTTTACTATTTTTAAAGCTCAATGACATGCTATTGAATTTATTATTGTAACTTCGCGAATAAATACTTCATTTACTTAGTTAACACTTATATTATATTATTTCGAAATTATTTTCCTTGTGGTACAACAATGAGGTTTTGAGGTGGTGTCCACAATGACCAAAGACCTTACCTGCATCTTCAGCGTATCAACAGTCGAGAAAAGTCTTGGCAGGCCGTCATCTCTGCTACCAACATCGGGATGTACGTCAAGTAATTGTAGTTGACACACTTTGAACAGCTGTGAAGTATCCCGACACGCGCGCAGCATTGCATCACATTGAGGCGCAGTAGGCGTATGGGGTAGCCTGTCAGCCTATGGGAGTGGCTACCCAATACAGGCTGCACAAAAATACGAATTTAATTCGGTTTAGTACACAAAAGTATATTAAAACAAAACAAATGATGATCAGTCGAGTCATATTTTGTTTCAGGTGTCACAATAAAATGATGATCAGTCGAGTCATATTTTGTTTCAGGTGTCATTACAAATTTATAATAATATTTTGATTTATTTTGTCCAGTGGAGTAAACTTGAAAGTATTAAGCAAGTATTTTTTTAATGATAAAGTAATGAGGTTTGCACAAAGTTAAATAAATAAATAATTAACTTTAGCCTAGAGTTTTAATTACAGAGATAACATGATACTAATCTATTTGTCTAATGTACTAATAATATATTTTTATCATACTAGAGAAAACTGAAACTGTAAATCAAATGTAGGTAGTAAAACATATAGTTTTTAGTTAGTCTGCTGTACATATACTAGCTCCAACAAAAGGGTGCAGATGCTTTGCAGTGATGGGGGTAGTATGAATGCGCGGTAAATGGAATGTCGCCTTTGTGTATGAAAGGGAAATATATTTTACCAACGTAAGCAAAAAATTTTCTGTGCTATAACACGAAGTTCCTCAGTAGAGGGAAAGTAAGGTTCCGAAAACATCATAATGAGGATCCTCGAGGATCCAATATGGCGTCGATGACGTATTTCCGGTCACGTGACAGTCGCCATTTTGTTTCCGGCCGCCATTTTAGCTTGGCCGCCATCTTGGCCGCCATTTTAGCTCTGCCGCCATCTTGGCCGCCATTTTTGTTCAGCCGCCATTTTAGGTCGACCGCCATTTTCGCTCAACAGCCATTTTAGGTCGACCACCATCTTGGCCGCCATTTTCGTTCGAGCGCCATTTAGTTTTACCGCCATCTTGGTCGCCATTTTAGGTCGAGCGCCATTTTAGCTCTACCGCCATTTTAGTTTCGCCGTGTCCTCGTCACCATTTTCGAATTTTCAAATATCGCGCCACTTCTTGGCGCTCCGCGCGCTCCACGCGCTCTAGTAACCATTTTTGGTACTTTGAATTTCACTGATATATTATTTTTTAATTCGTATTTATTTTCTGATTTAATATTGCAAGGAAAAAAAGTCGACAGTTTTGCTCGGGCTCGAACTATGAGCACCTCGGGCGACCTTGGATTACTAGCTCGCCGCCTTACCGACACGACA
>JAMZAV010015474.1:0-10865 GCA_024449915.1 Sweltsa coloradensis | reverse complement strand
AGAAATATCTGTTTGGGTGATTATATTTTTAAGAAGTAAGTCCAGCCCTAATAACAAAAAACTTTTCTTTTCTTAGACTATTAAAAGTGCAATAATAGACTAATAGTGCATATATTTTCATTTTGTGATTCTGATTACTGATCATGTTTATTCTTTAATCTTTAGGCCCATTGTTTTGTTAAATGTTTAAACTGTTTCGTGGTCATGTTGCAAACTTGCCAATCACAGAATTTTCTTTATTTTTTAATGAGTATTAATTTTTGTAGTCTTATAAATATAAATTATATGTAAGCCTACCTCTATTCTCGAGGAAATACCGGTACTTAGATCCTCTAGCTCTAATCCATAAGATTGTGTATGTGATGTCTAGTACAGGCCTATAGTAGGTCAGTGAAGTGAGAACACATGCTTTTGCTTGATTAATCTTTCACCGCAAAAGCCTAGCCTATATGTATTTCTATTTATTTATGTAATACTAAAATAAAGGGTACCTAATGAGATAGAATTAGAGGTATTTAATTTATTTATTTATAACATTTCCAGTTGTAGCCAATTTTCCTTGTTCCCGTGTTTGTATGTCTATTTGTTATATTACAATTTATAATAATATAATGGATTTGACGTAAAAGCTCGGCTCGAGTTCGAAGTTCGAAAATTTTTGGTTCAAAAGTTCGAGTTCGGCTCGAAAGTCAAAAACCCAGGTTCGCCCACCCCTACTTATTAATAAAATGATAAAATATTTAGAAGACACCGAATGTGTGTGACTTATTTTTTTAAGTTTATGGAACAAAAAACTCTTGACCATTTTGGAACTAGTCATTATTACAAATTTGAATAGGAAGAAAAATGTCGTTACTCAAGTGATGAATGCAAATCTTATATTAGATAACTTTTACCGTACTGCTGAAAGTTAAGACACGGAAGCAGACAAAGTCCGTATCATTAAAACAGCTGCTCAATTAATAAAGAGTGAAATACAGACGATCCCGTGTAAATCAGATTATTTCGTTCAAGGTGATAAGACTACAATTGCTAGATGCAAACTTGGAAAACCTTCCAAATAAACTGCAACTTTTACTGGCCAATGTTATTACAGGTAACAATACCGCATTAAAATTGCATCTTTGGGCCAGGCAATTATGCAAATGGCTCGTCCACGAACATTACAATGTCCTCTTCAAGTAAGTCTTGTAATACAATTGCATCATCTTTTTGCGTCAAAATTTCTGATTGAAACCCTCAATAGGTACGGATTTTGTTGCTGCTACAAAGATGTGAAAACTTTGAACCAAGTGCGGCTGTGGCGTAAGGTGTTAATCTCGCAGTTCCTCCCGGAAGTGTTATGTAGTTTATAGCCGCGACAGATTATTTGGAAGGACGCCAAAAACTGTTTCCAACAACACGTCGTCGCCCAAAGGATCATTACATGTATCACTATGCCGATTTAATTCTTATTTGTTTGGATATTGCTTAACGGCTTATATTTATGCAACGTGGCTAATCGAGACGACGGGAGGGACAAGGGGTGGACAGGCCTGTGCTGGTCAGAACCAGCCACAAGCGTATGGGGAGGGCAGGGATTCCCCCACGTCGTAGTCGTTTCCGTCTGTGTCATCATCTGTCCGTGTTGTCTATGTCGTCGCGGTCGGGGAGGTAGTCAAGCCACAAATCAAAGTATGGACAATGACTACGACTACAACTACCCCAAAGCCGCCACTGGTGTTGATTTAGACTTGTTTTGCTATTCCATCCGGATATTATTTTTACTTTCTATATTTTATCAGGTTGGATGGAAGGCAGTGAAACGAATCTTATTTCAAAATTGATCATTATTATAATAGGTTCAGCGACAAGCCGGTGGCCTTGCTAGAAAGGCCAATAGGCTTGGGCAGAATGTCACTACAAACCAGGCCTAACGTTACATGGGACTAGTAGCTCAACTGACTGGAGGCAAACGGATAAACCTCACAACTTCAGGAGGCTACACACACGCCTGTATGGGTGCCGGCCAAAATCATATATGCGGACCTAAGAGGATCCATCTAACTCCGTAAAGAAGACTAAAAAAAGAAGTCCAGGTTTTAACTTGAAGCGTGTATTAGAGAAGCGTGAAAGAGTCGGGGCCAAGCGTCGTATCGAGTTTTCTAAACCAAATCCAAACAGGAATCGTTGCGACGCAAATGCTGGTCCTGAGAAGGACTACGGACCCGATGCAGCCGTTATCGACGTAGACGAAAGTCGGCTCAACTCCAGGATGGAAGAGTTGTTGAAGAGTTTACAACAGCAAGTAGTTAGTTAGTTAGTTATTAGGGTTTAAGGGCACACAACACTAAGGTTATCAGTGCCCGTATTCTCTTATATAATGGCATGTTGTTTTTAAATCTTATTGTACAGCTGTGTTGATTTCAGGTATTTAAAAACATTGGTTATGTTCTCAGATTCATCAGATAAAATTTCTTTTAAATTAGGTTTTAGTTTAAAATCATTCCTCTCGTCCATGTGTTGAGGACATTCTACTAAAATGTGCTTAACAGTTAAAATCTCACCACACTGCTCACAGGGTGGTGGGTCTTCACCTTTTAAAAGGTATCCTTGAGTGAGATGTGTGTGTCCAATGCGTAGACGGGTCAGAACAACCTCTTCGCGTCGAGAAGAGCGCCTTGAAGAGATCCAAGGTGTTTACATCGCCTTTTATTTCGCGAAGCTTATTATTTTGCATTATATATGCCATTCTTCGCACCACTTTTCTTTAAGTTTAAGTTTAAATAATGCTTTAAGATCAGGCGTTACGACTAATTGGCAATCAATTTGTTCTTTGTTGCAAGCTCTTTGGCACTTTGGTCGGCGAGGTCATTTCCTAAAATACCAGAATGGCCTGGCACCCAACAAAAAACTATTGATTTTGTTTTGCACCAAGTTTGGACAGTATAAGGTGTATTTTACTAACTAATGGGTGTGTATGTAATTTGGCAAATAGCCTCTAGGGAACTTAAAGAATCCGTGCACACTAAGAATTTGGAGTCCTTGTTATCAAGGGCAAACAGGAGGCTTTGTAGAATTGCAAACAGTTCTGCATTGTAGACGCTGTATATGGAGTGGAGTTTAAAACTGAAGTTGTTGCTCTCCGCTGTAAAGGCAGAGCCAACTGTATTGTTAGTTTTGGAACCGTCTGTAAAAATATTTGTGAAATCTTTGTAGTTGTATCGGATTTCGTTGAAAAGTGCTTGATATTGTGTGTTTGATGTGGTTGCCTTTTTATATTTTGTCAGCTGTGTTATGCAAACATGGTTTATTAAGTGTCCAAGGTGGGATTGCCCCACTTGATTTGTAGAAAACAAGGGGAAGGTTATGTGTAAGGCTTGCAGTAATTCCAGGGAGCGGATGCCCACTGGTCTTGAGGCCTTCATGCGAACTTCATACCGATTTTGAAATGGAGGGTCAAAACTGCTTTATAGGCTGGGTTTGTAGGGGAACCTTTTAATGAGGCAATATAATTAAGCATTAGGTACTTTCTTCTAGAGGACAAAGATGGTTCTGCAGACTCACATAGAAGACTGGAAATAGGGCTCGTACGAAAAGCTCCTGTGGATAGTCTTATACCGGTGTGGTGAACTGTATCCAAAGTCTTAATATAAGAAGGTCCTAGCGAATCATAAATAAAACTGGCAAAATCTAACTTGGAGCGGATGAGGGAGCGATATAGATGTAACAAGGTAGTACGATCAGCTCCCCAATTAGTATTGCTTAGCACTCGTAGAATATTTAAAGCTTTTAAACACTTGGTTCGTAGCTGCTGGATATGGGGCTTCCACGATAACTTTTTATCAAATAACATTCCCAAAAATCGTGCAATTTCGGCAAATGGTAAGGCATGGCTTCCCATATGCAGGTCGGGATTAAGGAATAATCCACGCCGAAGGCTAAATAGCACACATGTGGTTTTAGTGATTGAGAATTTATATCCAGTTTCAGCTGACCATCTCTCAAGGCGCTTTATGTTTAGTTGTAGTTGACGTTCATCGAACTCAAATACGAAGCTCGGAAGTAAATGGAAAAATCATCTACAAAAAGTGATGATTCGACTGGCTTTTTTATATGTGAGGTAATACTGTTGATAGATATAGCAAAAAAACAACACTTAAAACTGATCCTTGTGGAACTCCGTTCTCTTGATAAAAAGGTCTAGATAAAATATTTCCAATTCGAACTCTAAAAATTCTATCAGATAAAAAGTTTGAAATAAAAATCGGCAGGTGCCCTTTAAAGCCCCAGGTATGTAAAGTTTTTAAAATGCCATATCTCCATGCCGTATCGTAAGCCTTTTCCAAATCAAAGAAAATGGCCACTACGTGTTGTTTAGTTAAAAATGCATCTCGTATATACCCTTCCAACCTGACAAGGTGATCATGAACCGATCGTCCTTGTCGAAAGCCAGATTGTTCTGGGACAAGCAGCTTGCGGCTCTCCAAAATCCACATTAATCTTTTATTGATCATACGTTCGAGAAGCTTACACAGGCAGCTCGTGAGTGAAATTGGTCGATAGTTTACAAGTTGGTCTTTGTCTTTTCCTGGTTTTAGTATAGGGATTGCTATGGCTTCCCTCCAGGAGTTAGGAAATGCTTCTTCTAGCCAGATGCGGTTTAGGGTGTTGAGAATGAATTGTTGAGATTTGGGGGATAGGCGTTTGATCATCTCGTTGTGAACGTCATCAGGACCAGGGGCAGAGTTCTTTAGGCCAGTTAACTGCGGTTATGAATTCCCATTGGGTAAAGGGCTGGTTGTATGTTTCGTTGTTTGGCAAATTGAAATGTAATGGGTATGATTCTTCACAGGCTTTGTTCTTTAGGAATTGTGGGGAGTAGTGCTTGGAGCTGGAGACGTTAGCATAGTGTTTGCCAAAGGAATCGGCAATGTCTAATGTCTGCGTTAGAGAGACACTGTAGGTAGGCGTGAGAATCCCCAGTGGCGAGAAGTGCGCAGAAATAGAATAACAGCTTATAAATTTGGCGTCATTTGCAACCGACGCCGGACAGCCCTACACGATATGTCACAATCAGGTTAGTTTCAACACTGTATATAATACGCATATTTTATAGTCGAATTCTTATGAAAAATTTGAAATCATTCGAATAACAAATGAATTTAATTTCTCTTTATGCCTATACTAAACGTTTTTCAACCGTTTCTGAGGTAAAATAGTTGCACGCAAAGCCTTTGTCATCGAAGGCCATTCAGTATGGGATCGACACCGAGCAAAGGGCATATGGGATAGACAACGAGCAAAGGGCAGTAGCTGCGGCTGTGTATGAAAGCAAAACCGGCACCACAGTTCAAAAGTGTGTTCACAGTGTGTTTGTGGCCCCGAGCTAGCCGTACATCGGAGCTAGTCCCGATGGCCTGGTAGGAGATGACGGTCTCATCCAAGTCAAGTGCCTCCCTTCTATCGGGAATCAAACGCCAAAAGAAGCTGCCGCGTGAAGGACTATAAAAAAAATACAATAAAATAAAATAAATAAATAAAACAATAGAGTTAGTTAGTTAATGTTGTTTAAGGGCACTCAACAGTTAAGAGTTATCAGTGCCCATGTCATTTGTATTGGAATCTTCCAATTTATTTTTTTCCCTAATTGTGGATTACCACCATGTTTTCAATGGGAGTTCCCATTCTTCGTCTTCCGTAAGGGAAGACGAGGGGGCTTAATGGGAAGGAGTGAGGATGTTGGATAGGATGGGTTAAACTGGGTGGGAACGGAGAAGTGCTCGTTGCAGATTGATTGGTTGGATATTGCTTTACGTCTCATATTTATGCAACTTGGCTAATCGAGACGAAGGGATGGACGTAAGGGATGACGCGGGGGATAGGGGTGGACAGGCCTGTGCTGGTCAGAACCAGCCACAAGCATATGGGGAGGGCAGGGGGTCCCCCACGTCGTGGTCGTCTCCGTCTGCGTCATCATCCGTCTGTGTTGTCTTTGTCGTCGCCGTCGGGGAGGTAGTCAAAGGGAAGGGGTTCCCGACGACGACCCAGAGCTCGCCATTAGTTTCAGGGAGTAAAACTCCCCTATTCACGGGCCGACGAAAAAAGTGAAAGAAGAAAATAAATATGAGTAAGGCTGTGTGAATGAAGGAAGGTGTGATAAAAAGTTGCGCGAGAGCTCTCTTTGCAACACGCACCCCAACCGGCCAGAGTTCGCCCTTAGTTTTGGGGAATACACCACTCCCCTACTCACAGGCCAAACCACCGGAAGGTAGCGAGTTGGACTTTGATGGCCCAAAAAGAGATAGACACAAAGTTGGACTTGATAATCCTATTTAGCTATTTAAACAATTATATAAATTAAATGTACAACTTGATAAAACAAAAACCCAGCACAGAAACCGGGCAACCATGTTGTCTGTCAAGGCTCTTATCTTGCACTGAACGGAATCTAACACTGACCAAACATAAAGTGTACAACCTGTGCGGACAGAACAGACGGAGCACACCACTGAGATAACGAACGCTTAACTGAGTAGCAAGACAGAGTATACTGTGAAGAAAACCTATCAGTCTGGACAGAACAGACATTAAACTGAACACATTCAGCAGAAACAGACGCCAACGCCACGTACTGTGTAGGCCGAACAAGAACTCAACGAAGAGCGAAGGCAAAACACGTCCGCCTGCGACAAGAACAACAGACTGACTGCGACGCTACGCTGCTGCCGCGCTAACTGTAGCCCGTGTAGATGGCAGTCAAAAGGTGCGGGGCGGCGAGGTCATATTGATGTTGCACGTTAAATGCATTGAAATTATTCAAAATCGTATGTACGTTAGTAGCCCATGAACTCCAAGATGTGTAATAATTGAGGTTTAGAGATGAAATGTGTAGTGAGGTCCATCGTAATGAAATTTTATTTTCGCAAATATTACAATATCAATGAATTTTACTATCGATACGGACCAATTAGAACACAATGCCAAACCGTCAAACCGAGTGCATTCCTTACAGACGCTTGCTTATCATTTAACTTGCATCCCATGATGCACAAACCTACTCGCATCAAATCATTGCGCTCTACACTCATTGACAACAAGAGCATGGCCACCTTCAAATTAACAAGTAGGGTTACATTCTTCCATGTTAGTGAGAAAGTATATTTCGGACAAGTTTTGTTTTCTGAAGAGTAGGATCTGAATTTAATTGTTTACAGTTTGTTTTCCAGTCACTGCCAATCGTGTTCTTTTCAACATCATAGCAAACTCGTGCCGCTAACGTAACACTTTTGTGTAATAATCCTATTAAGTTATTCAAACCAGTTATTTAAATTGAATGTATATTTATACAACAAAAACAAAAAGCAGCACCATTATTGTCTCTAATCTCGCACTGAACAGAAGCTAACACCGACCAAACATAAACTACACAACCTGTGCGGACAGAATAGACGGGGAACAACCCCGAGATTGTCGACGTCGATGGGATTAGTTGACACCTTAAAGAGTAGTTAGTTAGTTATTAGGGTTTAAGGGCACACAACACTAAGGTTATCAGTGCCCGTATTCTCTTATATAATGACATGTTATTTTTAAATCTTATTGTACAGCTGTGTTGATTTCAGGTATTTAAAAACATTGGTTATGTTCTCAGATTCATCAGATAAAATTTCTTTTAAATTAGGTTTTAGTTTAAAATCATTCCTCTCGTCCATGTGTTGAGGACATTCTACTAAAATGTGCTTAACAGTTAAAATCTCACCACACTGCTTACAGGGTGGTGGGTCTTCACCTTTTAAAAGGTATCCTTGAGTGAGATGTGTGTGTCCAATGCGTAGACGGGTCAGAACAACCTCTTCGCGTCGAGAAGAGCGCCTTGAAGAGATCCAAGGTGTTACATCGCCTTTTATTTCGCGAAGCTTATTATTTTGCATGATATGTCATTCTTCGCACCACTTTTCTTTAAGTTTAAGTTTAAATAATGCTTTAAGATCAGGCGTTACGACTAATTGGCAATCAATTTGTTCTTTGTTACAAGCTTCTTTGGCACTTTGGTCGGCGAGATCATTTCCTAAAATACCAGAATGGCCTGGCACCCAACAAAAAACTATTGATTTTTGTTTTGCACCAAGTTTGGACAGTATAAGGAGTATTTTACTAACTAATGGGTGTGTAGTGTAAATTTGGCAAATAGCCTCTAGGGAACTTAAAGAATCCGTGCACACTAAGAATTTGGAGTCCTTGTTATCAAGGGCAAACAGGAGGCTTTGTAGAATTGCAAACAGTTCTGCATTGTAGACGCTGTATATGGAATGGAGTTTAAAACTGAAGTTGTTGCTCTCCGTGCAGCATGGCCACCTTCAAATTAAGAAGTAGGGTTACATTCCACCATGTTAGTGAGAAAGTATATTTCGGACAAGTTTTGTTTTCTGAAGAGTAGGATCTGAATTTAATTGTTTACAGTTTGTTTTCCAGTCACTGCCAATCGTGTTCTTTTCAACATCATAGCAAACTCGTGCCGCTAACGTAACACTTTTGTGTAATAATCCTATTAAGTTATTCAAACCAGTTATTTAAATTGAATGTATATTTATACAACAAAAACAAAAAGCAGCACCATTATTGTCTCTAATCTCGCACTGAACAGAAGCTAACACCGACCAAACATAAACTACACAACCTGTGCGGACAGAATAGACGGGGAACAACCCCGAGATTGTCGACGTCGATGGGATTAGTTGACACCTTAAAGAGTATATCTAGGTAAAAACATCCATATTAAAACCAAATTTTCTGAAAATTCAGATCTGGGAACAAAAAAACAAAATTTGTAATTTGACAATCGTTGGCTACACCCTCGCGGTGTCATTTACTTATCGATATCAAAAATAGTTTTAGATTATACTAGGTGACGCCTTAAAGCCATACTATCACATTGACTTGTTGCTTACTTATGTTAAACCTAAATTTATTTTAAGAATTTAGAAAATAAATGAATTAAATCGGTCTATATTTAAACATGGTACTATCAATATTGTGGAAATTGTATGGTGCGTGACGTCACCACCCGTGACGTAGCTGGATGGCTACAGAGCTTCGATACCGATCGACTCGAGTAAATGCGGCCGCTCACTGCCCGCCCATTCAATACCATCGGGCACAGGACGGGTCAGTTGAAAAGTGTTTGTTCTATGTACAGGGTGTTAGGATTAGCTCCCTTCATTTTCGAGCCTTCATACACAGAAAGTGAACAGAGGAAAAATCTAAAGAAAAATAAAGAAAAAGAAGCCTGGATAAAACAGTTTAGTGGCAGGAAAGGTGATCTTAAATGGTGTAGTTGTAATGAATGTACATCAATGGATACCGACACAGAGTGCTTATATTGTCACGAATCGGAAAAAATCAAAAATTTGCGTGCTAATTTCGATTGTATTACTATCCATGATGGGTTCGAGCATATTATTAACATTCATTCTCTCAACACTGCTAGGCAACAGTTTTTGTTACTCTCCACGTGTAAAGAACAAAGATATATCTAAAGGATTTCAAGTCGCATACGGGAGTACTGTGGTCTCTTTGACTAAAAGTGATTCGACTTTAATGATTTCTTTATCATTGTAACGATTAGAACAGTGTATACATTTGTAACACGATTTTAACCCACGGAATTATATGAAAACCACATTTCTGTATCATAAACCTGATTTTGATTTTATTGTCCAATACATCCACATTTAAACACTCACGCGTCACACATTAATTATTTATAAAACTAAGAATTATTCAGTATGTTTGCCGTCTCTTTGTATGACTCATTTATCACGAACTTAAAAAACAACTTAGAACCTACAAGTAGACAAAATCCACACTTCCAACTATGTTTGTTAACTGTAGTCCCTGTAATTATTTATAAAACTAATAATTATTCGGTATGTTTGCCGTCTCTTTGTATGACACACGTATCACTAACTTTAAAAACTACTAGAACCTAAAAGAAGACAAATCCACACTTCAACTATATAGGCATGTTTGTTAACTGAAGTCACTGAGCCATCCGTACTCTTCACATATCTCGACAAACCTTGTAATGCTATTCACTATCACATTAATTAAATTAGTACATAAAACACTTGTTGAGCTGTCACTGTGCTAGAACAAATCTGCGAACACTCCATCCACACAGAATGTCAACCCCTTTACTAAATACAACACGTGTTCTAACCGAGTGTCTACCCTCGCCCGGCCGGCTCGGTCAGCTCAGCAGGTCCCCATCCACCCGCGTCACATGCCCCCAGGCGCGCGTCAAAACAAACCGTTGTATAGGGTATAGGCCTCATCCAAGGTTGCCAAAATGTCCGGCATTCTTATTTTTTGTACACCTTCTTGTATTAAAAAAATACTTCATCCATTGTGATTTAATGCCTTTAAAGTATATTTATAGGTAACAATACCTCGATTGTGACCTATTTTTCTCAAAATTTTGCAATATTTTCCTAAATAAACTTGAAAAAGTGACTTGCAACAGGTTGCAAGAGATATATGTGATATTTCTCATAAAACATTGCTTTATCTTGGAAAATGTTTCAATTTATTATTATTATTATTATTTTATTTCGAAATTGTACACATAATCGTATATTAAGTTGTACAACTCCACACAGACTTGCAAAATATTACATAACATGTTTTGTAAAATGTTTCAAAAAACTTGAAAAAGTGACTTGCAACATGTTGCAATTAATATATGTGATATTTCCCATAAAACGTTGCATTATCTTGGAAAATGTTTCAAATATTGCACAGACTTTGCAAAATGTCCCTCTAATTATTTTGTACAATTTTCCAAAACCCCAAAACTAAGCCAAAAACAGATTGATTAAATAATG
>JAMZAV010015472.1:0-12825 GCA_024449915.1 Sweltsa coloradensis | reverse complement strand
TCCAAGTCTTTTTCTAATTAATTTAACGTAATACATGCAAATTCTATTTGCAAGCTTTTCGAGGATGCTGTTATGGGACACTGTACGTTTATGTGAAGGGTAGATGAGCTTGGCCCTTTTTTAGATCTCATTCCTTTTGAGTGTGTAGGTTTGGCTGTATTTCTACAAGTTTTTGTTATGTGTGTGATCTCATTACTTTTTCAAGTTCCATTACAAAATTATTTGCTAAAATATAATATTTTTATCAAAGTTGATTTAAATTCTATGGTATTAGCAGTAACAATATAGGATGTAAAATATCTAGACCCGGATTCATGTACATCCTGGGTATAGGTGGTATAACCATGGTATAACGACGGTATAAGGACTGGACCCCAATTCTTGAGTTCGTGGGAGATGAGTTGAAAACGCAATTTGAAAACGAAGTCGTTTTCGAAGGAATTGGTATTCTTGAACGGTATCGTGGAAAACGTCATGGGTTGTGAGTTGAAAGCATTGATATTAAACCCCTATAGTAGGCCAATTATATAGGATGTCTATGGTTGAAAGAGTATCACGAAATCCAAACACTTTAAAAAGATTTGCGTATAGCAAATGAGCTCGAAAAAGTTCTATATTTATTCTAGATGGCAGTGCCTTCATAAACGCGGGCCAATCGAAAGACAAGTTGTATGAAATGATTTGATTGTTGCAATTATGTAAACAAACAGATGAGCAAGTTCATATCAGAACAATGTTGTGCTGGCATAGGGTTGGCTAGGCTTGTCAAACATGTAATGTAAGTATGAATTTTACTAGTCCTATAGCCAAATGGAACTTTAGACCTACACTTTTGCATTATAAATAATTTTCCACATCTGGGCCTAGGCCAGGGACGGTTTCTGATTTGTTTTATGAGAGTATAATGACACCTTTTCTCGTTCCACACAAAGAAGAAAAATTTTAAATGTCCGCTATTTGTTTACGTATCGCACTTTCCCGCCTAACTCTGCTTATACCGTCAACTAGAGAACCTGGATCTTATTAACTACGTTAATAGAGAAGCGCGTTTGGATGTTCGTGTGTTAAAAATTTCTGGGACTCACCGCCCTAGAAATGTGGCGTTCTCACCGTCCAAAAGTATGTAACTGGATGTAGTCAAATCCATGTCAAGCAATTTAATATATTCTAATAGTTTGCCTGAGGCATGAACCTACGCCTAATAATGATAAAAAAATTTATTATAACATCCATTGTCAACGAATAATACCTTCCTTATCTGCAAATTTGTATATTCAACATTGTACTTTATTTGGTCCTTGGGTTGATTACCGACAATAAACCGGGGAAACTTCTTTGTCGACTCTGGTTGCCATGGTTACCATGATCTTGGGCTCACTGCCTTTGCTAGGATTTTGATAGGAATTATCAAGGAACCAATGGATTAGTATACCCAGGCGGTGAGCCCTAATAAATGTCTAAACGCGCTACGTATCTAGAAGATAAAGCGGCGTTACCGTCAACAAGTGTCAAGTAACTATGGTTACTTGTTGATTGTATGCCAAGTGTTTAAGGCTTATTTTAAAACCTTTATTTGGAAGCCTTCCAACAAACTTTTTCAACTTTTTTTTTCAAAAGAGACTATATTTCTATAACCTTAATGTCCATGTAAAATATGAACATTGTAGTCCCACCCGTCTGGTCAGAATCGCGGGCCGACGTATTAGATGTTAGCAGTAGCAGTAGTAGGCAGTAGTAGGCAGTAGCAGTAGCTAACATCCTTAAAGTGATTTTGAGCATGTTCAAAGCGATTTTTTCACCAAGAAGGAATAATCGTACCCCAATAAAATTTGGCATGTGTTGTCAGGTACCTAAATCCCCTCGATTGTGATAGTTTTCAAGTTCACATCACGTTACATGACGGCTGGGTAACACCTCGAAATCACCCCAACTCTGCTTGGTGTATAAGGTGCTTGAGTGTGTAGCGCACCGCGGCTTGGCTGCGGCGCCCTAACGGGCACCTAGATAACCTTACCCCAATCAACATAATATCACAAAAACGTATCTTAAAAGTTATACTAAAAAAAAAAGGTTCCCTTCAAACCAGCTCTATACAATGATGAAAGTATTAGATATAAGGCAACTCTGTATAAAGTCAATGTTAATCCATTTATTTAAAAATCGCCAATGTTTCCCCGCCTTTGGCCAACCTCACACAAATAGTACAATGGTAGTTACCAGACAAAGAAATTATAACCTAGTTGTTCCACGCAAATGTTCACAACTAGGTCAACGATATTTTAGCTTCCTAGGACCTCGTACCTTCAACCGCCTAGATAACTTGACCAAAAGTTCAGCCTTATGTCTCTTTTTAAACAAAGAAGGGAAAGAACTTACTTTGAAAACTTAGTCTACCTTCGTTGATATACTACTAGGAAATCGCTTAAGTCCCGCCGCGTTGTTGATGAGCGTAATTGGTGAATTGAGCTGCCATGTGTTTTGCGGATTTTCTGTTGTTCTGTAAAAAAAATCAGAAACTTTGTTGATTTTTTTTAAAATTAAATCAAATTAAATAAAAAATTAACTTTTTTTTTAATTAATCGTAATTTTAAAAAAGGAAAAAATCGTAATATTGAAATTTTCATAGAAATTAATTATTTGATTACGCTCAAATTTCACACGAATATATCAATTCATAAAATTAAGGTTCTGTGAAAAAATCATTACAATGGATAAAGCATGTAGGTGTTATAAGTCGAAGAAATTTTTAAAAAACAATAAAAAAATCGTAAAATTGCGATTTTCATGAGAAATAATTTTTCTATTGCGCTCAAAAAAAGTGGCAGTTCTAAGTTCAGATATTTCGAAGGCCCTTAGAAAATTTCATTACAATTGTACTATCGGTTTAGCCGGAATCGTGTTAACAGACAGACAAAAATACAGGAAAAAAACATTCTGGATTTTTTTCTCCAGTGTAGTGAAATGGAATCTTCGCTTCGCTCGCTACGGCCGCTACGCTCATCCAAAAAATACACCTTCCCGTCTTCCCGCTTTGTTACTCCTGTTGACAATATTACTGTATACCTAGGCCCTACCTATAATAATAGTTCATAGTTATTCACTAGTACCTAATAGTTGTAAGCATTATTGTACATACTACATTTTATTAGCTAGCTCTTGTTTTATGTCTCTTATTATCAATATTTATCTATTTATCTACAAACTTTTCTATGTACATTATATTCTATTGTTCACTACTATGTTTCATCATAAGTACTATTGCACATAGGATTGGAATATACTGTCCCTGATATCTGTGTACGTCCACACCATACCCCAAATTCAATGCAAAAAATAGAAATTGACCACTCACAAATCTCTTGAAGATTTTGTGGGCTTCTTATTATACTAATTATATAATAATATAACATAATGGTTGTTAATAAATGTAACAACCAATGTGTTTAATAAATAAATAAATAAATAAATAAATAAAATAAAACTTGCTTTAGTTCGGGTTTGCTTTCATTAATCTCATTACATTTAACATTTTTGTTAACATTAAATCGTCGGCCTACTGTATGGCCTATTCTACTTTAATAGTAGACTTGTTTGCTTATATAATGGATTCAGTATATTTATTTATAGAGTGCACACTATTAAGTATCCTACATAAAATAAATCTACTAACTATTGTTGGCTTTCAGTCATCTTGTTACATTATAGCATATTTTTTATTGATAATTATTGCCCACACTCAAGTTTAATTGCAAACTTTGTGGGCTTCGCTGTTTTGTACTTTCATAATAATGTATGTATGTGAAACAAACATGTATATAAAAAAAAGCATGCGAATAAAAGCTATGATGAACTGAACTGAACGGAATAATTATATATAATAATATACTACTATTTTTATTGGATGAGCGTAGCGAGCGAAGCGAGTGAAGCGAAGACTTCAATTTCACTGCCCCCCAAAAAATTTAGCTCGGGTGTTTTTTTTTTTTTTTTTTTTTTTTTTTTTTTTTTGTCTGTTTTTTCGCTCTCTTTCCGGCAAACGGCATATGCGATCTTGATGAAAATTTGACAGGACCTTCGAAATCTTGAACTTAGACTTGCTACGTTTTTGGGTACAATCGAGAATTATTTCTCGTGAATATCGTACTTTTACGATTTTTTTCGATTTTTAGTGCGATATTTTCGTGACATTTGGGCCGATTCTGACCAAACGGGTGGGGGTACAACGTTCATATTTCACATGGACATTAAGGTAATAGTGATGTATTGCTTTTAAAAGAAAAAGTTGAAAAAGTTAGCCAGAATCTATAGAAATAAAGCTTTTAATATAAGTTTTTTGATTTTTTGTGCGATATTTTCGTGCCATTTGGGCCAATTCTGACCAAACGGGTGGGGCTACAACGTTCATATTATACATGGACATTAAGGTTATGGTCATGTAGTACATTTTGAAAGAAAAAGTTGAAAAAGTTAGCCAGAATCCATAGAAAAAAAGCTTTTAATATAAGTTTTTTAAGGGTAAATAATACCAATTGACAAGAAACAATAGAAACTTGACAAAAAATCACTGCAATGCGTAGGCAACAAAACAAAGCACTTGCAAAAGTAAAGATATGCCACGCAAACTAAAAACTATAAAAAGCTCATCCTTCAACGCGGCGGGACTTTAGCGTTTCCTAGTTACCTACCAGGGGAGAGGCTTCGAGCCCCACGACCATTCCCCAAAACAGAAGAAGATTATATACATTAATATCGACTTGCATTTTATCTCTAACTCAAACTTTATGGACATTAAACAAATTGTTATAAATCCTGTCATGTATTAGTATAATGGATGAGCGAAGCGAAGACTTCAATTTCACCGACCCCCCAAAAAATTTAGCTCGGGTGTTTTTTTTTTTTTTTTTTTTTTTTTTTTTGTTTTTGTTTTTTTGTTTTTCTGTCTGTTTGTTCGCTCTCTACCGGGCAAACGGCATATGCGATCTTGATGAAAATTTGACAGGACCTTTGAAATCTCTAAACTTAGACTTGCTACGTTTTTGGGTACAATCGAAGAAATATTTCTCATGAATATCGTACTTTTACGATTTTTTTCGATTTTTGGTGCGATATTTTCGTGACATTTGGGCCGATTCTGACCAAACGGTCTGGGGCTAAAACGTTCATATTTCACATGGACATTAAGGTAATGGTGATGTATTGCTTGTCTGAAAGAAAAATGTGAAAAAAGTTAGCCAGAATCTATAGAAATAAAGCTTTTAATATAAGTTTTTTGATTTTTTGTGCGATATTTTCGTGACATTTGGGCCAATTCTGACCAAACGAGTGGGCCTACAACCTTTGCTACAACGTTCATATTATACGTGGACATTAAGATTATGGTGATGTAGTACCTTTTGAAAGAAAAAGTTGAAAAAGTTAGCCAGAATCCATAGGAATAAAGCTTTTAATATAAGTTTTTTACGGTAAATAATACCAATTGACAGGTAACAAAAGAAATTTGACAACAATCACTTACAATGCGTAGGTAGCAAAACAAAGCACTTGCAAAAGTAAAGATATCCCACGCAAACTAAAAACTTTAAAAAGCTCATCCATCAACGCGGCGGGACTTTAGCGTTTTCCTAGTATAATAAGAATAAAACCAATCTGAATCTGAATCTGAAAAAATCATACGTTTGAATTTAGTGCCTATGGTCACAGTTGGTTCGTTCGCCTGTGCTGCACTTTGCACTGCACCGTGAGTTTGCACTGCACCGTGAGTTCATTTCGGTACAGTGCAGTAGTTCATCAAGTAGTCATTACAGACGACCGATCAAAACTGTCACTGGCGCAAAAGTTCGAATTTTGTTTTCATATGTATGTGTCTAGGCTTGACTTCTTTAACCTACAAATTTTCATTACGGAAATCTAAAGTTTGATAGGGTAGGCCTAGCCCCTTTTCACCACTCTCTGAGGGTATGCTTGGGATCATACTAGGCCTAGGCCCAGGCCCACACAACAAGGCATCATTTGGCCTACTTGACAATGACTAGGCCTAGGCCTAGCTCTATCTTTCGATTGGCGTAGGCCTAGCCTATAACCTGGGCTAGGCCTATTCCTATCAGTCTATTGTGGTGAAAAACAAAAAGTGGTTCTGTCGACTGAAGGGTCAATTTTCATAATTTCTCCTTAAACAGGAAATGTTTCCATAAGCCTAGGTAATAATATTATTTTGAATAGGGCCTAGGGCTAGGCCTACTAAGCTTAGCAAATTGAAGCTAGGTTAGGGTCGGGGGAGGGCTAGCCCTAGCTAGAACCAATTACGTCCAGCCAGATCTGGAGATTGTTCTCAAGTTTATCCTTCACTTAGGGGCCTACTCTAGGCTTAGAATGGTTTTTGCAGGCATATTTCTTAGTAATTAACCTTGTGAAGAACACTCTACCTAACTGAAAGGTTATGTTAGGGGCCTAGGCCTAGCACAGCACATCAGGCTGTGCCAGGCCCTTTCGGACTAGGCCCTAGGCTAGGCTTTGTTTTCTTTAAAACGTGTCTATGAAACGTACTATTATACACCTTCGCACTCGAAAAAGTAATTACTTTGATCCCGATTAATAAAATAAGCTATCTTTGGTTCCATCTTTTCAATTTTTGGCGCTAAATTGCTGCACTGTACTATACTGCACCGGCTCCAGAGAGCGTGCAGAAGTTCATGAACTTATTGCACTAGTTCAGTCTGCACTTTTCAGACGAACGGCGACCATCTTCTTGCACGACTACAGGCGAACGGTGAAAAGTGCAATTGTTCAGATTCGTGCAGAAAGTGCAGTACAGGCGAACGAACCTAGTATACCAACATGGCTATGGTCATGGTGCCTATCCAGCAGTTGATATTAGTTTAGTTTATTGTTTCTGCAATTGAGTTTCCACTCGGTGGCAGAATTTCTCTCCCTATTATCCCTCCCTTAAACTTAATTTAAATCTATATAAATCTTTCTCCCCGACCACATCCCCTTGTAACCCGTTCCAATCTACTATTGTTCTACCCAAAAGGAATTCTTCCACATCAGTTTTAAACCCAACCCTTTCACATTTCCAGCTATGATCATTCTTACCCAAATATACCCTTGTCTCACACCTTGACCATTTCATTCCAACCTTCAAATCCCCTACTAATTCTATAGAATTTTGCCAATCTGTCTTCTTTCCTCCTACATTCCAGAGTCTGCCATTTCAAATTTTTCACCAATTCTCCAGAACTTTCATATTCCCTTATCATTAGCCCTCTTACATCTTTGAATTCTCTCCATCTCAACCCTTTCCCCATAACCCACCTGGCTGCCTTCTTCTGCACCTTCTCAATTTCATCTTTCTCACCAACTCTGTATGGATCCCAAATTGATCCTGCGTACTCCATCACAGGTCTCACTAATGTTTTATACAAATGGTTTTCTCACCCCTTTTGCAACTCCCACTGTCACCCTTCTTACAAAACTAAGTACTCTATGCCCCTTTTTAACTACCTCATTAACATGGCAATCCCAATTCAACCCCTTTCCAAATGTACACCAAGATATTTGTAACTAACTTCTCTTTGTAAATGCTCCCCTTGTATGATATAAACCCAGTTCACTTTTTCTCTTTTCTTTCCAAACGTAACAACTTGCACTTTTTAGTGTTAAAACCCATTTTATTTTCATCTACCCATATCCCCAATATATCCAAATCTCTCTGTAAACCTCGCCGATCTTCCTCACATAAAATCTCTCTGTATATTATGCAATCATCTGCAAATAATCTTAACTTTGATTCCACCCCACTAACAATATCATTGATATAAATTAAGAATAACAATGGTCCTAGTATACTACCTTGCGGTACTCCAGATTTCACCTTTATTTCCCTTGACAGATCTTTACCAACTCTTACCCTCTGCGTTCTATCCTTTAAAAAATCCCCTACCCATCTTACCACCCACTTATCCTCAATTACATCATCCAATTTCTTTAATAATTTCCCATGAGATACTTTATCAAATGCCTTTTCAAAATCTATGAAAATTGCATCTACTTCACCCCTCTATCAATAATTCCACTCAATTCATTTGTTAAACCTAACAATTGAGTTTCACAGGAGTACCCTTTTCTAAACCCATGTTGACTTTCATTAGCCATCCCTTTTCATCAAGTATTTCACGAATATGTTTTTCAATCATTTTCTCCATTATTTTGCTCCCAATTGAGGTTAATGATATGAGGCCTATAGTTTCCTATATTCCCCTTTCCCCTCCTTTAAAAATCGGTACTACTTGTGCACTTCTCCATCCATTAGGCATTTTCCCAACACTTAATGATCTTGAACAAATATCCTTGAAGTATGGAACCACAGATGACCCAGCCTCTTAATAAATTTACTCACCAACCCATCATTCCCTGGTGCTTTGCCATTACGTAAGTTCCTTATTACTTCCTTAACATCCTTATCAGATATGCCCATTGCATTACAACCCCTGTCATCTCCCACAACATCAAGTACATGATCTACATCATCACCATCCTGAAATACTCTTGAGTAGAATTCATTTAGAGCATCAGCTTTTTCAAGGTCTGTTACATATGTTATCCCCCCTTCACCCTTCAAAGTTGGGACGTCCTTAATTATTTTATTACCCTTAATATACTTATACATTCTGTTCCAACTCCCTTTACTATCTTTTTCATCCATTATTCCCAATAAATACTCCCCCTTTGCTTCATTTTTTCATCGTTCAAATGTTTTCCCTTTTCCACGAATTTCATCCTTACCAATACCTGTTAATTTATATCTATTATGCAACTTCCTACATTTACGCTTTAACCTTCTTATTTTCCGATTATAATAAACAGAGTCCCCCCCTCCATCATGAATCAACTTACTGGGAACATAAGATGATCTCACTTCATTCATTATACTTAAAAAACTTTCCCACATACATTAATACCCCTCTTACCATTACCCTCAGACCAACCATCATATCTGTCGTCCAAATCAATTCTTATGTCATTCACATTTGCTAAGTCATATCTCCAAACTGTTCTTTTATTATTCAATGGAATTTCATCATGTTCATCAACTCCCTCGTTTATGATGAATTCAGCTATTGGAAACCTATGATCACTAATTCCCTCTACCACTTCAGTACTTAACCACATATCTTCTGGATTAACCAAAATAACATCCAATAAATTACCACCCATAGCCATTAATCTTGTATTTTCACTAACAATCTGTTTAAACCCTTCATTAATAATGCCATTGATCAAACCTTGTACTATACCAACCTTGATTCCACTCCACCATCCCAATTTATTCCTGGCAAATTTAAATCACCAACCACTATGGTTTTTGCACTCAAATTTTCCCTTTACATCGTTCCTCTAACTTTAATAGTGTATCAACACCTCCCGGTCGATACACTCCAATTACCTCTAGTTTTTTTCCTTTACCATAATTTACATTTACACCCATCATCTCACAGTTTTCCTCAACCCATAGCACACCACCTTTACATTTTTCTTTACAAACTATCATTATACCACCCCCATATTTATCCTATCCCTCCTAAATATATTATACCCCTCCCTACTTATTTCCCCATCATAAACTTCTTCATCTAACCATGTCTCAACTGCAACCACAACATCTGGATCATATATTTCTATCAAGGACCAAAAATGCTCAATTTTACCCCTTATACTTCTACAATTAACTTCCATTACTTTTAAAATTTCTTTTGTCGTCTTACTCACCTTAACAGGAATGCTGATTGTCTTCTCAACATTGCTCCCATTTTTCTCATCCTCATCCAACAATCCTTCAATAATTTCTTCTCCAATTCTCTTCCCGTCTTCAAAGACCATTTCTCTTAAGCCAATCCTTTCCCACAACATTTTTCTTCCAAAAACCTTCCCCTTCCCTGAACCCTTTCCCCCAAAATCGTTCTTCCAAAACCTTTCCCTTTAAACCAAACCCCTTCCCCCAACGCGCCCGTTTCTTCCAAAACCTTTCCCCTTAACCCAAACCCCTTCCCCCAACGTCAATACTCCATACTTCTCCCCCCATACACAACAGTTTCCTCATACCCCACAACTCTCTTTGTATATTTTAACTTCGACGCCACCCTCACCATCAATCTTCCCAACATCTTACCCCCTTCAGATGTTAGATGTAACCCATGAGTATCTAAGTCAGACTTTCCTACCCACTGACGAACGTCCACAAACAAACCACCTTCTTCTTTGCATGCTCTTTCTACCCCACTATTGGCAGCATCAATAATGAGATCTCCCTTATCTTTCCTGCTAATTATTCCCATTACCCCAATCTTTAACTCACTCCCAAATTCACCTTTCAACATCCTTAACAGACTCGCCATGGCGCACCCCAACTCATCCTCAACCATCCCCATACTCATTCCATTCCTGATATTGTTAGTGCCCACCATCACTATAACAGAATCGATTGTTGCCATTATTTCTGTCTAATATTAGGAATTAATCCCCTTAATTCCTCTAACTTGATACCCCCCATGATCTCTACCATAATTCCATTACTTTTCTAAAACGTTTTTTGCCATTCTAATCATGGAATCTCCAAGCACCAATACCCCTTTTTGTCTCATAGCTGTTGTTTCATTCACCTTTTCAAGCTGAATAGAAATATTCTCGATCAATTTCATCATTCCTCCCGTTCAGCCTTCCACTGTTCTCTCTCTGCTTACCCAACTCCTCCAATTCATCTATTCTCTGACAAATTTTCCCTTATTTACAATACCGGTATTAATGCCTGAAGTACCAGGTTTTGGTTTTCCCTTAGCCTTTACTGAGACAATCTGCTTGAGAGCAGTCTCATGCTCATCTTTTATGCACTCAGACACCTTCAAACCAGACCTAGGCCTACCCCATTGAAGATCATTATCAATTATTATTCCCGGAGCCTCATTCAAACCCACACACCCTTCAGTAGCACATCCTGTTCCATGCTAATACACTTGGAACACACCCATATACCCACATTGTCCAGCACCATTTGTTCATTGATTGGGTTCAATATTCTCACAACCCGCATGATACCATAAACTACACTTTTCACAACTCACTCCCGCGTCGCACGACTTCACTAGCTCATGGCAATAACCACATTCCGATTCTTCATCGTCACAAGAATAATTCATTGCTAAAAAGACCCAGTTCTATTTATTATAGAATAAAAAACGGAGAAATTCTGCCCTTTACAGAGATCACTCAAATTTACGACAAAACACAATTTAGATTTTAAATATCACGACAACAACGTATTAGCAACCAAAGAGGCAACTTCAACTTTGAATCAATGCTTTATGAGACTAATAAATAGTCAATATCGATGTTTTATGTCTCAAAAAATTCAGAGAGAATTATAATTCCCTAATTGTCTTATCAATTTATCAAATTCCACTTTTATCAAATTTGAATATAAACTTTATACTACAACTCTTTAAAACCAGTATGTTTCATTGATATTAAACCCATATTGGGCACCAAATCGACATGTAGATCGCAGCACTGGCGGCGCGCTACGTCACAACATGGCTGGCGTAATTGTGATTCCGGGCTGGAGCGTATATGGCGCTAACGTGTGTTACTCGCGCAGGTTATGACAATTCGGGGATTATTTCCGATCTGTTCACTAACATTTACCTTTCTCGCACACGCATTATATAAGATGTATATTTTCATCTACGGTTTGCATTTGTTACGCTCTTATACAACCACAAGTAGGCGTAATTGCGTAGGTAGGCCAACTATAGCCAAAATTGAAACTTCCTATTCCTATATTTCTGAATGGGATAGGGATGAAATGTAAAATATTATATAATAATATCATCATAATAGTTGGGTATATTATTATGTTTGAGCGTAAGAATATTCAGAAAATAATTCATAAGCAGATTATTATTTATTTATTTAATAACTACTATAAGTAAAGTTGCCAGCCGAAATTGGTATTGGTCCAAGCAATTATTACCAAAATTTTAATTTAGAATGTTAGGTTTTTGAAGTGAAACGTGTCTGTTTGTTGTATCAAGAAAATATTTTGCAACAAATTGATATAACACTGAACAGCTGAAGTGCAAGGTGCAATATTTAACGTTTTCCCGCGATAATGTAATAACAATAAATAGTACAACTTGTATTATTTTCATCATATTCCCTGAAAATGTCAATAAATTAGGCCTACATCTATGCTATAATCCGGATGTTGTTAATTTGTAATCATCGACAAAGTGTGCTTTAATCAGAACATGACGAAACTTCTAAAAATACTTGGCTGCAGAAATTGGTATTACTATGAAAAATGTTAATTGAAAACGATTTTTCCGAATTTATTTCTATACATAGGCCTACCTTTTTTGTTGTTGATAAAATCGCACTACAATGTAGTAATTTTGAGGTAGCCTATCACATACGAAACAAATTAAATGTAGGCCTATGTGCTATGTAGGCCTGTATGTGTAACAATTGGGAATGGTGTGATAGCCTATTGGCATAAGCATAAATTAAAATTATTGTCTGAAATTGTAAAACGCGACTTAATATGAGTGTCGGTGACGGCTAAAAAACAATAAGTATAATTATTAAAAAATGAACATAAATAAATAATAAATCTATCAAACACAACGGAAAACTCAGTGGGTGACACCACACTGTCATCTGACTATATGTTTTCGGACTTATCCCTGGACTAAATGTTAGAATAATGTGTTTATTAAGAGAGCCCTACGAAATTAAATTGAGATCACGATATTTAAAAGTTGTAATTTAAGTGCA
>JAMZAV010015471.1:0-11775 GCA_024449915.1 Sweltsa coloradensis | reverse complement strand
GTTTACCAGTTAACAATAATGAAAAAAATAGTGGTCCAAAGACTGCTTTTGTAAACAATGAGGCGATTACTGTCACGTATCTATAGTACTTGTTGATTGTATGCCTGTATAAGGCTTATTTAAAACCTTATTTGGAAGCCTTCCAGCATTTTTTAAAACTTTTTCTTTCAAAGGGAATAACATCACTATTACCTAATGACCATGTAAAATATGAACGTTGAAGCCCACCCGTTTGGTCAGAATCGCTGGGCAATTGAAACTGACGAATTAGATAGGAGGAGGAGGAGGAGGAGGAGGAGGAGGAGGAGGAGGAGGAGCCAGTGGTGACTAACGTCCTAAAGTTATTTTGAGCATGTTTCAAGTCATATTTCACCAAGAAGAAATGCTCGTATCCCAACCAAATTGGCAAGTGTTGTCGGGTACCTAAATTCCCTCGATTTTGATAGTTTTCAAGTTCACATTACGTTTCATGATGGCTGGGGACACCTTGATATCACCCCAACTCTGCTGCTGTATAAGGTGCCGAGTGTGTAGCGCACCGCGTGGCTGCGGCGCCCTAACGGGCACCTAGATGTTAAACATTTTTAATCAATAACATTATTGTTTTAAGAATAATGTAACACAAATTTAACATATTCAACCATAAATTAAGGATTGACGGTGAATAAAACATTCAAACCTCATTTTCCTCTATGGTAAAAGGGATATGGCACAAATAAGTTCTAAGGTGACGAAGTATGTGGATGGTTAAAACAATTTGAGGAAAACAAATACATCATGTACTAGGATGCTAATAATTATATGAGACATCAATGTTCGAAAATTTCCCAATCAGGATATTCGTTGGCTTGATAAAAACGAAATGAGTAATTTGATGAAGAAGAGGTCGGTGACGAGGGTGATATAGGATATATTCTTGAAGTAGACTTAGATTATTCCGACAATTTGCATGAAACACATATCTGTTATCGCTTAGCACCGGAACGAATGGAAATTAGTAATGAATTGTTGTCACCTTTCTCGGAGAAATTAAATGAGCGATATATTACTCGAACTGGAAAAGTGCAAAGATGTTTCCAAAACTGCAAAGCAAAGAGAAATATGTAATACCCTATAGAAATCTCAACAGGCAATTGGGTATGAAATTGAAACAAATACACAGAAATATTACATTAAGCAGAGCAAGTGGCTAAAACCTTTCATTGATCTTAATACTGAAAAGAAAGAGGAGATGTGCAAAGAATAGATTTGAATAAAATTATGACAAAATTGATGTTTAATAGCATATACAGTATGACGCTTGAGTCATGAGAAAGAGGGTTAATGTCACTTTGGTAAACACTGAAATGAAAGCAAAAAAATAAATTGCATTAAAAATAACCTGGTAGCACTTATCAGTAAGAAAACACTCATAGTGGTAGCGGTACACGACATGAAAAACGATAACACTGCACTTTTTGAACACGGTTTGCCGCTTTGCACCGTTGTAGGTGGGACCAAAAGTAATTTTTAAGGATGTGGAGGCACTCGAAATTTCCCTTAGAATTCAAAATGGCGGCCATTTTCAAAACGATGTCCTCAGATACAAAAACTCTTTTGATGTGTCTTATAAATCATGTTTGGTATCGTTTTCGTTTATTTCCGACTCGAATAACTCGAAATAATGTCAAAATAAAAATCTGGGTGAAATTCTAGAAGTTTAACATGTATTAGTAGTATTTTCAAGAAAATCTTCTTAGATTGGGTCCGACGTAGAAACTCTCTTACCCTACCCCTGTAATTGCTTCTAGCATTAAATTATTATGATTATAATGTTTAATTAAAACGAAATTCATTTTTTACTTATTGGCCAATCATTGCTGCGGCAACCAGGGGTGTTCAACAGGTGGTTAATTATTATTGTGCTGATTAATAATATGCTGCTCTTTTTTAACTCGGTTTGGCACTTGGCTCAGTGAAGCTGGTACCCAAAAGTTTTTTTAGGATGTGGAGGCAATAAAAATTCCCTTTGATTCCAAGATGGCGGCGGTTTTTGGAATGTTGACCTTAGTATAAAAAATTCTTCAGTTTTCCAAATTCATCTGTTTTTGGGAGTCATTTTCGTATGAAAGTGACTCTCAGTATACAAATTATTATTTCAATTTTAAAGTAAAATAACAAAAAATTGAAAAAACTGAGTATTGTAGAATTTAAACTCAATACTGGAGTTTACTTGGCCTGTGTTTACTTTGTGACGTTGTTAAGAGGAGTCGCTGAGGCTGGCTCGGAGAGAGTTTCAGACTCAGTTTTCTGTTTTTTTTTTCTTTCGGGTAAACGGTTAAAAACGTCGGTATAATATTTCACACGAATTTTTATGAAGAATCCATCTATGAGATCATTAGGCGTACTCCTAAATTAGTTCATTAATTTTGAATTCAAAAAATCGTAAAATCTCCGTAATTTACTCAATTTTGGTGAACTTTGGGAATTTATTACAAGTGTACAGATTATTTTAACGCTTATTTGAATACTGGATATCAACGATTAAATCAATGTGAACTAGCATGCAATTGGTTTCATCGTAATATAAACGGTTTGGTGATAATTTCTAGAATTAAAACCATGTTTTGGATTTCCCTTTTTTTTCGCGTTTTGGACTTATGTCTCGCAATGGACCTTTTTGGTAATTTTTTGCAACCAAGTGTGTATATCTACATAAATGTACTTCATTAACATGCATGGAAAATGTGGTAATGTATTACCAACCTTTCAGCATAAATCATTAACACCTGCAGGGTCGCCAACTTTTCAGAACGACTGTGGGTGCTCAAAACATAGACAAACTATGGGGTAGAGCAGTGGCGGATCTGGAGTAGTTTTACTGGTGAGGCGAAATTAATATCCCGGAGGTAGTATATGGGGACTACACGGGGGGTTGGGGGGGGAAAGCCCCAAAAAATAGGCGAAAATTGTGAAAATCAGTTTTAGAGTGCGTTTGGTGCTTTTTAGAAAAAAGTTGTGGGCTGAATGCAAATCCCAAAAAAAATGTAGTTTTTGTGCAGTCAAAACGGGAAAAACCCACCAAATAGAAGTGAGTCACTGGGGTTGATAGATTAAATTTCATCCCCGCTAAGGGGTTTGGGCACTGGGGCTTTCCCGGTATTTTCGAATCAGCCCTACTCCATGTTACATTGAAAAAATAAATCTTGCATATTATATACCATCAATTCCGTATGTGTGTGGATGCGCAGAAGAACTACCGTTTGTGATGATGATTGGTGAGATTTGTGTGGGTGCACAGCTCCTACACAAAATCTATCTCGTGGTGCTTTGGCTCTCCTGCCCCCACGGAGCACTGAGTGCGCGCATTTGAGTTGGGCCATGCAATTTCAGCAAAGTTTAGTCCAATGGCAACTTAAAAAGGGTTTAGCATAACCTGTTCAAAGAACTCTCAAACGCATAGTTCCTTGGTTTTTGTTTGATCACACACATTACTCTCGTGATTGACAATCATTTAAAATACCTTGAACAACAAACACAACTCAAAACACGCTCTCAGCGTTCACCGTGAGTTCTGTAGTAGAGAAACTATATAATCTACAGACACCAGACCATTCTCTGCCCTTGCCGTAGATAAAGCACACGAACAAAATAATGCTTTATTAAGGGTGACGGTGGTGCAGTGGGCCTAACAGAAGATCCCGTGGCTCTTTTGGGGGTGGTCAGTTACAGGTCTGAAAGACTGCAGGTTACACAGTGAATTTATTCCCGCCCCAAGATGAAACCCCATGTATTTTCGACAACATGAGTAATACTCAGAATACCAGACTATGTTTATGGAAGACCCCTTGCGCTCAGATTCAGATTTCGATTCAGATTTAGCACGCTTTATTTAACTTCATTGATACAGGGTAATATATAACATAGAAAAAAAAAACATTGATTTACATAATATGAAGGTGAATGCCACATGAGAGAGGCTTGTGTGTGGGCGTATAATATTTTGTGGCAATTCAGGTTTAGATGGCAGATGACGTTGAATCTTGGTATGTATACCTAATTATGTAGTATTCAATCAAAGTATATAAATGTATGTGTATAAATAAAGTATATAATGTATAAAATATATGTAAATGATACCACTATAGGGGTATTATGTAAGCTAGGTACTTATATTTATAAAGTGGATTCTTAGTGTTACGTTTTAACAATATTATTATTATTGATTCATAGCAGTTGTCGACTCAAAGACAGTTTTCTGGAATTTGGTAATACGTTCTTGGAATTAAGTGAAGATCTTATAGTAATTGATAGCCGGGTGTTAGTGAGCAGGGAAGGTGTGACACATTAAACTCTCTTGTAGATGATGGCATCAATCTGTATAAGGTTGGTAAGGGAGATACTATATAGATAACTCAATAACTACTTTCAACCCTTAAAGACAGTGAACAAAAGATCTTCACGGCTAAACTAAAAATAACGTCTGCAGGAAACAAGAATAAGAAGTGTGATGACTGATTGAGCAGCTTTTCTCTAAAACTATTCATTGCAAGTCAGCACAGAGAAATTGAATTTGATGACTTTTCCGCACGAAAATCAGGCTTGTCCCCCCTTTGATTTCAGCAAATGGTGAGCGCGCATAGGTAAAAAGGCACACTGACCATTAGCACTCAGAGATTTTCAGCATTCACTGATTGTGCCACAGTGTCTGCTTTTAATTCCAAAGGCAAGCGTTTTTGCCAAGAGAGCAATGTGTGAACTAAGTGAAGAACGCGGCATAGAAGTAATAAATTGCTTTTAACAGAAAATCTTTAAAAACCTATATTCTTTTCTAAATACCTATCAATTAGTCGATTTGTGATAATAGCCCTAGGAATTTGTAAACTGTACGTATCATTAATATTTGAGGTCGAATTGTGGTTTTCTGGCTCAAATTATATGGACTTGAAACCAAACATGATATTATTAGTCGTTTTGAGCAAATTTTGTGTTCAAAGGTCATTTCCAAAAAAACGCCGCCATCTTGGATTTGAAGGGAATTTAAATGCCTCCAACATCTTAAAAAATTCTTTTTGGGTACCAGCTTCAACTGAGCCAAGTGCCAAAAACCCCGTAAAAAAGGGGAGCATATTAATCAGCACAATAATCATTAACCACCTGTTGAGCACCTCTGGTTGCCGCAGCAATGATTTGGGCCCAATAAGTAAAAAATGAATTTCGGTTTAAATTAAAAATTTAAATCTAATAATTTTATGTAGAAGCATTTACAAGGGTAGGGTAAAGAGTTTATGTCGACCCAATTTTGAAGATTTTTGAAAATCTATAAATAGATGTTAAACTTCTAAAATTTCACCTGGATTTTATTTTAACATTATTTTCGTCATTCGAAATCGGAAATATACGAAAACGATACAAAAATGATTTATTACACACATTAAAAGATTTTGAATCTAGAAACATCGTTTTGAAAAACGGCCCCCATTTGAATTTAAGGGAAATTTCGAGTGCCTTCCAATCCTTAAAAATTTTTTGGTCCACCTACAACTGTGCAAAGCGGCAAACCGTGTTCAAAAGGCAATTATTTTTCGTTTCCGATACATATAGGTAAACGACCACTTTGTGTAATAATTAGGTTTTATTTTATTAATCATTAAAAAAATATGGAATCAACGCAACACTCTTTTCACAGATATAGACAGATCTGTTTTGAAATTTAAAGTGAGGTTATAAAAGGGATGTGTCTAACATTTAGAGCTTTGATATGCCAAACTCAAAAGCATTTCTATTAAAAGAAAATAAAAAAATTTTTGCAACATAAAAATGAAATGGTTGGAGTTTTATTAAAGCGTTATTGAGCTGAGACCTAATTTTATTCCCTATTGAAGAAATATGGGGAAGAAAATTAAGTTGTCAAAGTTGTTGTAAAACTAAAAAAATTTCAAAGAAGATCGTCATGATTATAAATAGTAAGATAACAAGCAAAAATGTATGCAATAAAGCATGCAAGCAGAGTGTACACGTAAAAAGAGAAGATAGTGTATGCTTCCTGCGGATGATAAACGGTATTTGCTTGATGATGGTATTGAAACATTGGATTGAGTTACTTAAGAATAAGTAACAAACATGTAAACATCAAATCAGCTTATTATTGGTTTGTAAATAATAATATTTTTTATATAAATATACTTTGTGGGAAAATAGAAAGTAAAGCTATTAAAAAATGCATTACTTCTATTTGTGTATTTACGTCATTTAAAAAAGTAAACATGTTTTGTGGTTGAAAATATACTTTGTATAAATTTTGAAGATAAAAAAAATAATGGGAACATGATATTAAAAGCAAATAAGTATTAGTCATTTTTTCCACCCATCCTATTCTTCTAACTAATTGACACATTCGTTGCACTAATCTTTTTCCCTTTTAAATTTTGATTTTTTAAATATCTACTTTTATTTTTAATATCTTAAAATCACCTATATGGATTGTGACATCAGTACTTTTTACGTGCGCGAAATTCATTCAAAAATCATGAATATTTGGATTAGCGTAGCGCCGTAGCGAGCGAAGCGAAGATTCCCCTTTACTACATGGAGAAAAAAATCCGGAAGTTTTTTTTTTTTTCTTTCTTTCTGATTTTTTTTGGGGGCTTTTAAACACGTTTCCCGGCTAAACCGATACTCGATTGCGATAAAATTTCATTGGGCCTTCGAAACTCTGAACTTAGAACTCCCCACTTTTTGAGCGAAATCGGGAAATTTTTTCTCATAAAAAACGAATTTTACGATTTTTCGATTTTAAAAATTTTTCTTCGACTATAACCCCCTACAGCTTTATCGTTTGTAATGTTTTTTTCACAAAACCCTTAAATTTCATAAATTAAGATTTTTCGGCAAAATTTGAGCGTAATAAAAAATTTATTCTCTGAAAATCAAAAATTTTTAGGGTTTTTTTTCTTTTTTAGAACAAATTCTTTGACTTTTTCCCCCTAAGCTTTACCCTTTTGTAATTTTTTTTTTTCACAAAACCTTAATTCATAAATAATTATATTTCGTTTTAAAATTTTGGCGCAATCTAATTTTTTTTTTTTATAAAAATTGCAATTTTACGATTTTTTCTTTTTTGAAAATTAGTTTAAATTTAAAAAAAATTAAGTTTTTTTTGTTTTTAAATTTAAAATTTAAATTTTAAAAAAAAAATCTTCGACTAAGAATATTTTTCACAGAACAACAAAAAAATCCGCTAACACATGCAGTCAATGCACCAATTTTACGTCATAAAACAACGCGGCGGGATTTTAAGCGTTTCCTAGTAAAAAGTAAAAATTTTTAAAATGGATCAAGGAAAAGAATTTCAAAATTTATTAAACTCGTCTCGAAAATAAAACTGCACACTTGCAATACTTACAGAGAACGTGGAGTGCTTCGGTGATGATAAAGGGGATGATGATGCGCCTAAATAGGTCATTCAAGGTAGTGATAACAAATTTAAATGTATTGCAAGAATATAAGAGTTTTTTAAACGAGTGAGCGCAGCAAAGGGAGTGATCCCCATTCGCTTAAAGGGCCGTTTTTGTTTTCTGCGTGCGTTTTGTGGTATGTGTGCTGTGGTACGTTGAAAATCACCGAATCGCTGAACGATTTCGTTGAAATTTTAAAAAAGACATCGGTACGAGTTAGTGGAAATGCTAACAAAAACAGGACATTTCATTTAAACCTACAAGAAATAATAAAATTTAAAAAAAAGGGTTCCCAAAGTTTTGAAATTATTTTAACGAAAGTTTTAGATTTTAAAAAATATTTTTTGTTTTTTTATTTACCTCGTGTGAAATGCCGTGTCCATGCAAAGGTTTCGAAGTTGCACGTCAAGGTACCCCAAAATTTAGGAGTAGATTTAGTAAACCTTTTTATATTTTCACGTATTTCGTATGGCTATGTTTTTCCATAGTAGGCCCTATTGCCACAGATGATGACTACACTGCGTTATATGCATTTCAAAACTGTTTAAATTATTTTGAAAATAAAATTAGAAATTACAAAATCTTTCCCGACCCGGGGGGTTTAACCCCCTTTTTCAATTTCGACTACAAGGGCGCCTTAGCCAACAGACAGGGAAATCCAAAGTCGTAGTTAGACGAAAGTGAGCGAGTCATGTGGTGATACCCGGGATCATTGCTTTTTAAATTTGATAATTATATTGTATAAATAAAAGTTTTTCAAAATTAAAGGGGATACGGGACGGGCGCGCAACTGTAAGGTATAAGCGCCTCTCTAAAAATGGGTATCAAACACATGGCTAACTCACTCGTTAAACAACGACTTTGGGGGGTTTCCCCAGTTTAAAAATCATAAAGTGTGGTGGTGGAGTTGAGATGTAAGTTGGAGGTTACTACATTTTCAATAAATTCTTCGTCAATTAAAAAAAAGAAATCACTTATACAGAGTTGTGGAAAAAACATAACTCGTGAAAAGAATAAAGGATTTCATAACATTATAAAAGTGTTACAAATTGGTATAACTTATGTTTACCGATACTATTCCTGCTAAAATATCGATTGCTATGTGTTGTATTTATATTGTATTCCAGCATGCAATGATTGTTTACTTTTAATGGATTTTTTTATTGTTGTTTTTAATTGACAATAAATATTATTAAATTTGGTTTGTCAATATTGTTACTAAAATTTGCTATTTATGTGCTCGAAGTAATAATTCAACATAGTGTTGTGAAAAATATAACTAGTTTGATAACAAGAGAAAAATGGAAACATATTCTGCAACTCGTAAATTTAAAACGAAGCAATGCACAGGTGCAAACCCGCTCGCTGTCAAACTGCACACTTGCAATATTGAGCGGGAATGACTGAACCGATCATGTATGACCACGTGATAGTTAAATGCTGATTTGGATCTGAGATCGAGTCATCGACCTGAGCTATTAACATTGATTTCACATTGGTTGAATGCATGTGATATATGAATTAGGGGTGGTGGTGGGATGAATGTGTAACCTAATTTAAATAAACTGAGAGGTTATGGTGTGTAAATGTGATATGAGTTTCGGTCCTGTTAATGTACACTTTAAGGTAAACGCGGTTGCGTTATATTCGTTTCAAGTGATAACTTGAAAATTAATTGGGCTGTTAGTGTGGGAGTGAGTGGATGTGCTTAGGTGGAGGTTAAGTCTTTCGGTTAGTCAATTTGTCTCATCTAGACACCCTTGATAGTTATTTGAGTCAAGGTAACATATCTTTATTGATGATAGAGGATATGAATGAGGGGTGGGTTGGGTATAGGCTAGGTCCTGTGACATGCGTTTTCGCTATGCATATTTGTATTAAGTTTATGCCTTTAAATTATAAATTTTGAAATAGGGGTGTATGAGGGGTTGGAGAAGTCTCAAATAAAGAAAGGTTGATGCAACTTTCGTCCAACGATATGCAAACATAGGTTGTATCACGGTTAAATCACAAACTGGGATCCTCCATTGTGTGTGGTGGATTCTCCATAAGAGCTCATGTTAAATCATGATCCTCCACTGGCGCAGGACGCCTCTTTACACCCTACTCATGTTATCACCGTGAATAGTTATTCTACATTTAACGGAAATAAACACGCAAAATAAGATGATAAAAAAAACTTCTTCAGAATGAAAGCCAATTAAGTCATTTGAAACGTCGCGAAGAGTTTATTAAATATTTGTTTTAAAAATCTTATATTGCGTGATTATTGCCATAAGTGTAGAACATTATGTATCTATATATAATAAAAGGTGGATAGGTAGATAGTGTGTTACACTTTGTTTTTCGGGTCGGTTTTTTAGCTACTATATGACGCTGTCATGTTGGTACTATAAACAGAAAATAAAAAGTGCCTCCTTAAAATAAGCCAATCGCGATTCTAGTACAAATGCAACCATAAAATAAGTCAGCAGCTCCCCTGGGAAAAACAAAAAAGTGCTCGACTCTGATTCGGGATGGTCCCGGGTTCGAATCCCGTAGAGACCGGCAATCCTGACTGAAGGTTTTTCGAGGTTTTCCTCAGTCGTTAAGGCGAATGCAAGGATTGAGTCCTCTCAAACAGCCCTCAGACATCCCTTCACAATTTCCTATCCACACATACCTAGTTCACCTGAAGAGGGGCTATTATTGCACCCTATAACAGGTTTCCCACGATAAAAATTTAAATTAAATGGCGATAAATTTTACATTATGTAAGTAACACAAGGTCTGAAAAACTTTCAAACGCTGTTTTATTCCACGTATTAAACGGTAATTTTCATTTGTGACTTCGAAAAAAAAAAATATTTTAGAAGTTGAGGGAGAAAATCCAATTTATTCGACTGCTGACAACTTTTTATTGGAAAATCATAATAATATAGAGACAGTTACACAACATTATTGATGACAGTGGCGTATCCAAGGGGGGGGAGAGGGGGGAGAAAACCCCCCCCTTTTGAAAAAAAAAGTGTACAGGAGAAAATAAAATAGCTACAAATTACCATCTAACTAAAGGAGGATTTTAGTAGATACAAAGTTGGTTATTTTGATGATTTAAAACGCACAGATTTTCACCAAAATAGCCTATCCTTGATAGAGAAAATTTTTATATTTAAAAACATGATTTGAGATAAAAAGTTGGTGCGATGGTTTAAAAAATGCACAGCTTTGCACCAAAATTACATTAAAATAGAAAACTTTTGGATTAAAATCTGATTTTAGTAGATAAAAAGTTGGTGATGCTTTAAAATGCACAAGATTTTCACCAAAACGACCTTGAAGAAGAAATTTTTTCCGGGGGGCAAGCCCCCCGGACCCATACTTAGCCTTCGGCCACATCTATGAAAAAATGGTTGAACCCCCCCTTTGAATTCCTGGATACGCCACTGATTGATGAAACAAAATAAGAGACCCTCTTGATCGAGTTGATACTGCTTCTCGTACTCTGGCTTATCTATGTTCTTGATGACTTTAGAACAGGAATTCATCGGTTTGCTGTTTCTCCAGAATCAGGTCCCTACTTATTATTGGCAGATATTCATTCTTTGACTTCCTGTACGTTAAACTGCACTAACTTGTCTTGACAATGGCGTCAGCGTTCGCGTTCTGTTTCCCTGGTTTATAGATGACCTCGAAATCAAACTCCGATAATCGTACCATCCATCTCGTAAAAACGAGACGATTTGGCTCTTTTAGCTTCAACATCCATTTTAACGAGCATGGTCAGTAATAATGGTGAACTTATTACCTAGTAAATACGCACGGAAATACCTACAACTCCATACTACCGCAAGCATCTCACGATCTGTAGTACTGTAATTACGCTCTGCCTTGTTCAACTGTCTCGATGCATAAGCTACCGGTTTTTCTTCCCCATTCAGTTTCTGTGAAAGCACACCTCCGATTGCTACTCCACTTGCATCAGTGTTAGTATAAACGGTTCTGTGAATACCGGAAAACCTCAGATTGTTTTCTCCACACAGTTCCGTTTCAAGATCTCAAAAGCGTTTTGTTGCCTTTCCGTCCATACAAATGGTACATCCTGCTTAGTCAGCTCTGTTAAGGGATGAGCAGGCGCGCAAAGTCTTTTAAATAGCGTCTGTAGTATCCTGCTAAGCCAATGAAGAGCGTACCTCCTTGACATTCTCCGGTTTTTATAGTCCCTTATGGCTTTAGTCAACCTAGGATCAGTTTGGACTCCTTCGCTTGTTACAATGTGACCTAAGTAATTTACTTCAGATTGCGCAAATAACATTTCCAGCTGTAATGCAAGGTTAGTGTTTGCTTATTGAGCACTTTT
>JAMZAV010015470.1:0-10751 GCA_024449915.1 Sweltsa coloradensis | reverse complement strand
AAACACTCGATCGAAGCGTCTCGACCTCGTGCACATTTACGCGAGCCTGACGGGAAACTCATCGCGCGAAAGTCGATTTATCGCCCGCCTTCGCCGTATTTTCAACTTATACCGTTTGTTTGCAATTAACGTCGGCCGGCAACCGCCAATTTCGATTTTTCAACGGAAAAAAAAAGCGTCCGATGACCTTCTCGCCCGGGCCGTCATCGCCGAATTTTTTTCTGAAAATTTCCTAAACGGTCGGTTGGAAGTAACGGGCGCGGAAATCGCCGGAACGAAAGTTCCGGAGCCGGCGCCTGCCCTCGTTCGAAAAACCGCACTTGGGGCGGCCCGCCTACTATGGGACCGTTCGGAAACGACAACTTGGTGAAGTCGAAACCTCGTGACGATTACCGAACCTTTTACGGGGGAAACGCGCCGTCGCCGGCGAAAGTCGCTTTGGGGCGCAACTCTGCCTTGGACGACGGGATCAAGAACCGTCGACGAGTTACTCACCTCGTCACATTTACGTTAACCATTTGACGGGTGACATCGACCGCAATGCGCGATTAAATTTTTAAAAATTGCGGAAACATTGGCGCCCTTTCTCGGACCCGGCGCATTCACCTCTTATCGATTTTTTTCTTCAAATTTACTAGCGTGCGTTCACGAGGGCGCCATTTTAAATTTTTCAAATGGGAAAAAAAAAATGGTCTTCGACGTTCGCCGGCCATTCGACGCGTTACTTTTTCCTGAAAATTATACCGGTTGGGGTTGCGTAAAGTGCACGATCCGGAAACGACCACGTGGTGGTTTCGTCGGACAGCCGTCCGGACTGGCGAAACGGCCCGTCTGAGCGAAGCATCGATCTTTCGCGTAACGAACATGGCGAGAACGTCGATCGCCACCCGCTTCCTGAACGACGGGAGCCAAACACCTCGACGAAGGATCGACACGTGCACATTTACGCAAGCCTTTGGGCGGGCCAAAACCTCGACCCGAAGCATCGGCTCGAGAACTTTTACCGAATCGTTACGGCGAAGCCCTTCGGGACCGAACGGCGCGATCCACCTCTTCGAATGTGTACTTTTTCCGAAATTTGCATTCGTTCGCCGCGTTACGCCATTAATTTTAAAATTCGAAAAAAAATTTCCATTGACTCTCGCCGGCCCATTTACGTATTTTTTCTGAAAAATTCATACCGTCTGGGGCCAATTCGACGGTGCTGCCCGCAATTGCCGCTATTTTCGATTTTTCACGCGCCGGCGTCGCCGTGCCCCTTCGCCGCAATTCCCGAGTCGGCCGCGGCGCCGAAAGTAGCACGATCCTTTCGCGTAAACGACGTTGGTCGGAACGCGAAAAGACGATCGACTGGACGAAACGACCCGCTGAGCGAGCGAACTGCGCGACGGATTGCGAAAAACCGCACTTTGGGGCGTCGCCAAGCCTTCCTATGGACACGATCGGGAAGCCAAACACCGATCGAAGCGTCTCGACATCGTGCACATTTACGCGGTAAGCCATTTTGAAGGGGGTGGAAAAAACTTCGACCCGCAATCGCCCGGCGAAAGTCGACTTTTTACCGAATTGCGGGACTTTGCGCCGCACATTCCTATCGGACCGATCGGGCGTTATCCACCTCATTCGAATCGTTAATTTTTTCTTCAAATTTACATACCAGTTGCCGAGCTCTGACGCCATTTTAAATTTTTTTTTTTCAAAATTCGAAAAAAAAAAATGGATTCGTCGATGACTCTCGCCCGGCCATTCGAACGCGTTATTTTTTCATGAAAATTTGACATACCGGTCTGGGGTTGGCAAGTTCAACGGGGCCCGGCAATCGCCGCCGAAAGTCGGATGTTTTCGAGACGACGGTCGTTCGCCCGCGTGCCCCTTCCAGTCGACACGATCGGCGCCGGAGTCTGCGCCGAAAGTAGCATCGATCTTTCGCGTAAAACGACCACGTGGTGAGAACGTGAAAAGCCGACGGACTGGACGAAAACGACCGCTGAGCGAGCGACCGCGCGACGTGATTGCGAAAATGACGCAATTTGGGGCGTCGCCCACGCCTTCCTAGGGAACCGATCGGGAAGCCAAAACACCTCGATCGAAAGCGTCTCTGACCTCGTGCACATTTACGCGTAAGCCATTTTGACGGGGGGGAAAACTCGACGCCAATCGCCCGGCGAAAAGTCGACTTTTTACGAATTGCGGACGTTGCGACGACGCCCTTTCTATGGGACCGATCGGCGCTTATCCAACCTCATTCGAAGCGTTTATTTTTTTCTTCAAATTTACATACAGTTGCCGAGTCTGACGCACATTTAAATTTTTTCAAAATTCGGAAAAAAAAAAATGGCGGTCCGATCGACTTCTCGCCCGTCCCAATTCGACGCGATATTTTTTTTCTGAAAATTTACAATCCGGCTCTGGGTGTTGGCAAGTTTCAACGCGGGCGCGGCAATCGCCGCCGAAAGTGGAATTTTCGACGGACGCCGGTCGTCGCCGTGTTCCTTCCGTCGCACGAATCGGCGCCCGGTCTGACGCCGAAAGTAGCACGATCTTTCGGCGTAAACGACCACGTGGTGAGAACGTCGAAAAAGCCGATTCGGGTACTGGACGAAAACGACCGCTGAGCGAGCGGATCCTGCGCGACGGATGCCCGAAAATGGACCGCACTTTGGGGCGTCGCCCAACGCCCTTCTATGGGACCGACGGAAGCCAAACACCTCGATCGAAGCGTCTCGACCGATCGCGTAGCCTTTGACGGCTGAACTCGATTCTCAATCGGCACAAGTCACTGTTACGACATTGACTTCGACGCCCTACAAAAGGACGATCGGCGTTCCCCGCCATTCGACGTTATTTTTTTCTAAATTTCATACAGTCGAGCTCTGCGCCTTAAATTTTTTCAAATCGGCGAAAAAAGTGGATGTCCGACGCCGGCTCGACCGTTATTTTTTCGTGCAACGATCCGCCGTCGGCGAAGTTCAACGGTTCGCGAAACGCCAGTTCGGATTTTGACGGAAAAGCGTCGTACGCCTGCCCTCGACGCACTGGCGCCGATCGGACGGATGCAAAATGCACCGATTTGCGCGTAACGACCCTTGTGGAACGTCGAAGCCAATACCCTGAGAAGCGAACTCGGCATTTGACGAGCGACCTTTTCGACGGGGAACTTCGCCGCAATGCCGCAATCTGGCGTTTCACCGCTTGGGACGTTCGGAAGCCATGGACTCGATCGGCTTCACCTCGTGACTTTAGTCGTTTAAATTTCATCGGTTGGAGCTCCCGCCATTTTAGTGATTCGACTTCGTAACAAATTGGCGCCGACGTTCTGCCGCCCTTGCGACGCGTATTTTTTTCTGAAAAATTTACTACCGTCTGGGGTTGGCAAGTTCAACGGGGCGCGGCATCGCGCAGCGAAAAGTCGGATTTTCGACGGACGCCGGTCGTCCGCCGGGCACTTCCGTCGCACGATCGGCGTCGGTTGCGCCGAAAGTAGCATCGATCCTTATCGCGTAAACGACCACGTGATGGAGAAACGTCGAAAAAGCGATCGGACTGGACGAAAACGCCCGCGAGCAAGCGAATTGCCCCGCGAAGGGATGCGAAATGACCGAACTTGGGGGCGTCGCCACGCCTTCCTTTGGACGATCGGGAAGCAAACACCTCGATCGAAGCGTCTCGAACCTCGTGCACATTTACGCGTAAGCCATATTTTGGACGGGGCTGGAAAACTCGACCCGCCAATGCCCGGCGAAAGCGACTTTTAACGAATTGCGGACGTCGGACGCCCTTCCTATGGGACCGATTCGCGCGCGTTATCCACCATCGAATCGTTATTTTTTTCTTCAAATTAAACATACAGTTGCCGAGCTCTGACGCCATTTAAATTTTTCAAAATTCGGAAACAAAAAATGGCGTCCGATCGACTTCTCGCCCGTGCCCATTCGACGCGTATTTCTTTTCTGAAAATGTTACATACCGGTCTGGGGTTGGCAAGTTCAAACGGGGCGACGGCCAATCGCTGCCGAAAGTCGGACTTTTCGACGGACGCCGTCGTCGCCGTGCCCTTCCGTCGCACCGATCGGCGGGCCCGGTCTGCGCATTAAAAGTAGCATCGATCTTTCGCGTAAACGGACCAAGTTGGTGAGAACCGTCGAAAAAAGCCGATCGGACTGGACCGAAAACGGCCCGCTGAGCGAGAGACCTGCGCGGACGGATTGCGAAAATGACCGCAATTTGGGGCGTCGCCAGCCTCTTCTATGGGACCGATCGGGGAAAGCCAAACAACCTCGACGAAGCGTCCGATCTCGTGAACATTTACGCGTAAGCCATTTTGACGGGGCGTGGAAAACTCGACCCGCAATGCCCGGCGAAAGTCGACTTTTACCGAATGCGGACGTTTGCGAACGCCCTTCCTATGAGGGACGATCGGCGCGTTATCACCTCAATTCGAATCGTTGTTTGTTCTTCAAATTACATACCAGTTGCCTGGCTCTGACCCATTTTAAAATTTTTACAAAATTCGGGAAAAAAAAATGGCGCTCCGATTCGATTCTTCGCCGGCCCATTCGACCGTTATTTTTTTTCTGAAAATTTACATCCGGTCTGGGGTTGGCAGTTCAAGGTGACGCCGGCAATCGCCGCGAAAGTCGGATTTTTCGACGGAACGCGGTCGTCGACGTGCCCCTTCCGGTCGCACCGATCGGCGCCCCCCGGTTCTGCGCCGAAAGGCATCGATTCTTTCGCGCGTAAACGACCACGTTGATCGAACAAGTCGCAAAAAGCCGAACGGGACTGGACGAAACGACCGCTGAGCGAGCGGACTATGCGCGACGGAATTGCCTGGTGAAAATGACGCACTTTGGGGCGTCGACACGCCCTTCTAGGGACCGATCGGGGAAGCCAAACACCTCGATCGAAAGAGTTATCTCGGACTCTGCACAGTTTACGCGTAACCATTTTGACGGGGTGTGAAAAACTCGACCCGCAATCGCCCGGCGAAAGCTATTTTACGAATTGCGGACGTTGCGACGACCTTCCATGGGACCGATCGGCGCGTTATCCACCTCATTTCGATCGGTTATTTTTTTTCTTCAAATAGTACAACCAGTTGCGAGATCTGACGCCATTTTAAAATTTTTTTCAAAAATTCGGGAAACAAAAAAAAAAAATGGCGTCGATCGATTCTCGCACGGCCTTCGACGCGTTATATTTTTTTACTGAAAATTTAAATACCGGTCGGGGGTTGGCAAGTATCAACGGGGCGCCGGGCAATCGCCGTCGAAAGTCGGATTTTCAGACGGACGCCGGTCGTCGCCGTGCCCTTCCGTCGCCACCGATCGGCGCTACGGTCTGCGCCGAAAGTAGCATCGATCTTCGCGTGTAAACGACACGTTGGTGAGAAAGTCGAAAAGCCGACGGATGGACCGAAAAAAGACCGCTGACGGCGAGCGACCTGCGCGACGGATTGCGAAAATGACCCGCACTTTGGGGCTCGCACGCCCTTCCTAGGGGACCGATCGGGAAGCCAAACACCTCGATCCGAGCAAGTCTTCTACATCGGCACATTTACGCGTAAGCCATTTTGAACGGGCGGTGGGAAAACTCGACCCGCAATCGCCCGGCGAAAGTCGACTTTTTACGAAAGTGGCGGACGTGCGCCGCCCTTCCTATGTGACGGATCGGCGCGTTATCCCCTCATTCGAATCGTTATTTTTTTCTTCAAATTTACATACCATGTTGTAGAGCGCTGACGCTATTTAAATTTTTTCAAAATGCGAAAAAAAAATGGCGTTCAGATCGACTTCTCGGCCGGCCCATTCGACGCGTTATTTTTTTTGAAAATTTACATACCGTTTGGGGTTGGCCAATGTTCAAACGGGCGCCGGCAATCGCCGCCGAAAGTCGGATTTTTCGCACGGACGCCGGTTGTCGCCGTGCTCCTTCCGTCGCACCGATCGGCGCCCGGTCTGCGCCGAAGTAGCAGCGATCTTTCGCTGTAAAGATACACGTGGAGAGAGTCGAAAAGCCGATCTGATTGACGAAAACGACCGTATGAGCGAGCGACTGGCGACGGCGGATTGCGGAAAATGACCGCACTTGGGCGTCGACACAGCCCTTCCATATATGGGACGATCGGGAAAGCCCAAACACCTCAATCGCAAGTCGTCTCGACCTGTGCACATTTACGCGCAAGCATTTTGAAGGTGGTGATAAACCTTCGACCCGTCAATAGCCCGGCGAAAGTGACTTTTTACAGAATTGCGGACGTGCGACGCCTCTCCTATGGGACCGATCGGCGCGTTATCCACCTCATTCGAACGTATTTTTTCTTCAAATTACATAAACAGTTGCCGAGCTCTGACGCCATTTTTAATTTTTTTCAAAATTCGGAAAAAAAAATGGCGTCCGATCGACTCTCGCCCGGCCCATTCGACGCTGTTATTTTTTTTCTGAAATTACATACCGGTCTGGGGTTGGCAAAGTTCAACGGGGCGCCGGCATCGCCCGCCGAAAGTCGGATTTTGAAGGACCGCCGGTCGTCGCCAGTGCCCCTTCCGTCGCAACCGATCGCGCCCGGTCTGCGCCGGAAAGTCCGCATCGATCTTTCGCGTGAAACGACCCACGTGGTGAGAACGTCGAAAAGCCGATCGGACTGGACGAAAAACGAACCGCTTTAGCGAGCAGAGCCCGCGCGACGGATTCGAAAATGACCGCACTTTGGGCGTCCGCCACGCTACTTACTAGGGCACGATCGCGGAAGCCAAACACCTCGATCGAAGCGTCTCGACCTCGTGCCATATTTAACGCGTAAGCCATTTTGACGGGGGTGGAAAACTCGACCCGCAATCGCCCGGCCGCAAAGTGACTTTTTACCGAATGGCAGGACGTTGCGAGCCCTGCTAGGGACCGATCGCGCGTTATCCAACTCATTCGAATCGTTATTTTTTTCTTCAAATTACATACCAGTTGCCGAAGCTTCTGACGATCATTTTAATTTTTCAAAATGCGGAAAAAAAAAAATGGCGTCCGATTGACTTCCGCCCGGCCATTCGACGCGTTATTTTTTTCTGCAAAATTTACATACGGTACTGTGGTTGGCAAGTTCAAAGGAGTGCCGGCAAATCGCCGCCGAAAGTTCGGATTTTCGCACGGACGCGGTGTCGCCGTGCCCCTTCCGCGCACCGATGGCGCCGGTCTGCGCCGAAAGTTAGCATCGTCCTTCGCGTAAACGGACAACGTTGGTAGGAGAACGTCGAAAAGCCGATCGGACTGGACGCAAAAACGACCGCTGAGCGAGCGACTTCCTGCGCGACGGATTGCGAAAATGACCGCACTTTGGGGGCGTCGCCACGCCCTTCTATGGACCGTCGGGAAGCCAAACACCTCGATCGAAGCGTTCTGACTCGTGCACATTACGCGCAAGGCCATGTGACGGTGGTGGAAAATCGACGCAATCGCCCGGGAAAGTCGCTGTTTTACCGAATTGCGGACGTTGCGACGCCCTTCCTATGGGGAACGATCGGCGCGTATCCACCTAGTCGAAATCGTTATTTTTCTCAAATTTCATACCAGTGCGAGCTCATGACGCCATTTTAAATTTTTTCGAAAATTCGGAAAAAAAAAAAATGGCGGTCCGACGACTTCTCGCCCGGGCCCATTCGACGCGTTATTTTTTTTCTGAAAATTTACATACCGTGTCTGGGGTTGGCAGTTCAACGGGGCGCAGGCAATCGCCGCGAAAGTCGGATTTTTCGACGGACGCCGAGTCGTCGCCATGCCCCTTCCGTCCGCACCGATCGGCGCCGGTCTGCGCCCGAACGTAGCACGATCTTCGGCGTAAACGACCACGTTTGGTGGAACGTCGAAAAGCCGAGCGGACTGGACGAAAACGACCGCTGATGCGAAGCGACTGCGCGAGGATTGCGACAAATGACTGCATTTGCGGGCGTCGCACGCCCTCCTATCGGGACCGATCGGGAAGCCAAACACCCGCTCGAAGCGTCTCGAAACTCGTGCACATTTACGGGGGGGGGGGGGGGGGCGTAAGCCATTTGACGGGGGTGGAAAACTCGACCCGCAATCGCCGGCGAAAGTCGACTTTTACAGAATTGCGGACGTTTGCGAACGCCCCTTTCCTATGCGGACGATCGGCGCGTATCCACCTCATTCGAATCGTTATTTTTCTTCAAATTTAAATACCAGTTGCCGAGCTCTGACCGCCATTTTAAATTTTTTCAAAATCGGAATAAAAAAAATGGCGTCCGATGACTTCTCGCACGCGACAATTCGACGCGTTTATGTTTTTCTGAAAATTTTTTGTACATACGGTCTGCGGGTTGGCACGTTCAACGGGCGCCGGCCAATCGCCAGCCGAAAGTCGATTTCGACTGACGCCGGTCGCGCCGTGCCCACTTCGTCGCACGATCGGCGCCGGTCTGCGCCGAAAAGTAGCCACGATCTTTCGCGTAAACGAACCACGTCGGGTGAGACCGTCCGAAAGCCGATCGGACCTGACGAAAACGACCCGCTGAGCGAGCGACTGCGCGACGGATTGCGAAAAATGACCGCATTTGGGCGTCCGCCAGCCCTTCTATGGGACGATCGGGAGCCAAACACCAATCGAAGCGTCTCGACCTCAGTGCACATTTACGGCGCAAGCCATTTGACGGTGGTGGAAACTCGACCCGCAATAGCCAGGGAAAGTCGACTGTTTTACCGGAATTGCGGGACGTTGCGACGCCCTTCCATGGGACGATCGGCGCCGTTATCCACCTCATTCGAATCGTTTATTTTTTTCTTCAAATTTACATACCAGTTGCGAAGCTCTGACGCCATTTTAATTTTTCAAAATCGGAAAAAAAAAAGGCGTCCGATCGAATTCTCGCCCGGCCATTCGACGCGTTATTTTTTTCTGAAAATTTACATACCGGTAGGGGGTTGGCAAGTTCCAACGGGGCGCCGGCAATCGCCGCCGAAAGTCGGATTTTTCGACGGATGCCGGTCGTCGCCGTGCCCCTTCCGTTCGCACCGATCGGCGACCGGTTGCGCCGAAAGTAGCATCGATCTTTCGCGTAAACGACCACGTTGGGTAGAGAAACGTCGACAAAAGCCGATCGGACTGGACGAAAACGACCGTAGCGCGCGACCGCGCGACGGATGCGAAAATGACCCGCACTTTGGGCCCGTCACCACGCCCTTCCTATGGGGACGATCGGAAGCCAAAACACCCGATCGAAAGAGTCTCGGGATCCTCGTGCACATTTACGCGTAAAGCCATTTTGAATGGGGTGGATCAAAACTCGACCCGCAATCGTCCGGCGAAAGTCGACTTTACCGAATGCGGACGTTGCGAGCCCTTTCTACTGGGGAACGATCGGGCGTAACACTAATTCGAATCGTCATTTTTTCTTCAAATTTTACATACCAGTGCCGAGCTCTGATGCCATTTTAAATTTTTCAAAATCTGGTTGAAAAAAAAACTGCGTTCCATGGACTTCTCGCCCGGCCAATTCGACGCGTTATTTTTTCTGAAAAATGTACATACCGGTGGGCGTTGGCAAGTTCAAACGGGGTGCCGGCAACTCGGCCGCCGAAAGTGGATTTTCGACGGACGCCGGGTCGTTCGGCCGTGCCCTTCAAGTCGCAACGATTCGGCGCCGGTCTGCGCCGAACCGGAACGTAGACATCGATCTTTAGCGTAAAGTACCACGTTGGTGAGAACGTCGAAAAAGCCGATGCGGAGCTGGACCCCCCCCCCCCTGAAAACGACCGCTGAGCGAGGCGACTGCGCGACGGATTGCGAAAATGGGGACCGCACTTTGGGGCGGTCGCCACGCCCTTCTAGGGACGATCGGGAAGCCAAACACCCGATCGAGCGTCTCGACCTCGTTCCATTCCGGCGCAAGCCATTTTGACGGTGGTGGCAAAAACTCGACCCGCAATCGCCCGGGCGAAAAAGTCGACTTTTTAACCGAATTTGCGGACGTTGCGACCGCCCTTCTATGGGACCGGACGGCGCGTTATCCACCTCTTTCGAATCGTTTTTTTTTTTCTTAAAATTTACATACATTTCCCCGACTCTGACGCCTTTTTAAATTTTTTTTCAAAATTCAAAAGAAAAAAAATGGGGTCCGACGATTCTCCCCCGGCCCATTCGACGCGTTTTTTTTCTGAAATTTACTACCGGTCTGGGTTGCAATTTTAAACGGGGCCCCCGGAAATCGCCGCCGAAAGTCGGTTTTTTCGACGGACCCGGGTCGTCGCCGTCCCCCCTTCCGTCGCCCGTCGGCGCCCGGTCTGCGCCCGAAAGTAGCTTCGATTTTTCGGTAAAGCCCACTTTGGGTTAGAACGTCGAAAACCCGAGGACGGGACGAAAACGACCGCTGAGCGAGCGACTCGGACGGTTGCAAAAAATGACCGCATTTTGGGGGCTCCCCACCCCCTTTCCTAGGGGGGACCGATCGGGAACCCAAAAACACCTCATCGAAGCGTCTCGACCTCGTCAATTTACGCGAAGCCATTTGAGGGGGTGGAAATTTCGACCGCAACCCCCCGGCGAAAGTCGATTTTTTCCCGAATTGCGGCGTTGCGACCCCCTTTCCCTATGGGACCGATCGGCGCGTTATCCACCCTTCGAATCGTTATTTTTTTCTTCAAATTTACTCCAGTTCCCCGAGCTCTGAGCCTTTTTTTTAAAATTTTTTTTAAAAAATTGGGGAAAAAAAAATGGGGGCCCGATCGATTCCCCCGGGCCCCTTCGG
>JAMZAV010015469.1:0-11154 GCA_024449915.1 Sweltsa coloradensis | reverse complement strand
CCATTCGTTTGTCAGTCTTGCTGGCGGCGTGGATTGCATTTGTTTGTCAGTACTGCTGGTGGCGTGGAACGCATTTGTTTGTTAGTACTGCTGGTGGCGTGGAACGCATTTGTTTGTCAGTACTGCTGGTGGCGTGGAACGCATTTGTTTGTCGGTACTGCTGGTGGCGTGGAACGCATTTGTTTGTTAGTACTGCTGGTGGCGTGGAACGCATTTGTTTGTCAGTACTGCCAGCGACTCCCTCCTTAATGAGCCGGGAAACTCTTCCAACTTTAATTTTTTATTAATGGGCCGCGAAAGTTTCAAAAGTTACCTAATTATGTAATTTTTTTCACTAAAATACAATAGACATGAAATACATGAATAAGATTTAAATTTACCAACTGTTAACCTGCTTTAGCTGGTAGCTGGTATTAGCTGATTTTAGTCTGGCATATTTGCACGTGAACTCGTCTTCTAACAGAGAGAGGTGATTCACTATGCTGCGCAACGCAATGCGGTGCTCATTGTGAAGAGGAACTCTACTTTCCCAAAAATAATTCATAGGCATATGTTTTGCTTGTTGGTACAGGGGTCACCAACAGTCAGGAAGCTAGGACGACCACCTTCCAAGTATCTCTGATTGTCTTCTCTACAACGGTCCAGAATGTGGAATGTGAACTGTGAAGAGCACCTCTTCAACAACTCATTTAGTCGTGTTGTAATTATCGTGTAACGGCTTATTGATACGTTTTTTTTGTTTTGTTTTTTTTTTTACGGCGTTCAGGGTTGGAATCCTGGGATATGTGCGCCCGAGATTATGGGGATCAACTCTGAAGAAGGATGCTGGATCGGAAGAAGGAACCGAGGCTGCGCTCGTGTGTCTGCGCGAGGACGCATATTTCCTGGACCGAGGAGCAAGGGCTGACCTTGGAATTCATCGCAATGCGCGAGGTTTAGAACAATCCAGCATGCTTATGTTGCATTTATTTATCAACATTTTCTTCAATGTGCATATATATGTAATCTTATTTGTGTATGTAAGTTTAAGAATGAATACTATTGTATTGTATGTCACTCATTTTAGTGTCACACCTAGAGTCAATACTCGCGTTGATAAGATTTGTGGAGACAATTGACACCAAACTGTCTGCCAATCAAAGAGGCCACTGTGGTCTGCTTGGTAAATGCGCCCCCGCAATCAATCCAATAAATCTCTTCGATATCTATCATATGGTAACATTTTCTTTGGATAGTTGTGAATTTTGTCCCAATGTCATCTTTGAACACTTTGATTGTATTTGTGTCAATTTAAATGAAAATATTTTAACTGTATTCAAGCTATTTCATCATCCTAGTACAAAACGTGAATAAATTATGAAATGTATGAAATTTTCTATACGTTCCAACGATTTTGTGCACAGATTTCTTGAACTAGACACTACACCAACGACAGATATGTTGTTTCGATTTCGACTTTTTTAATTTGATTCTAAAATGAATCGTGTAATTTCAGGGATTTGTTGAGGGCCTGACTGATGTGGACACAAGATTCCTACCAACACGTTCCCACGACACAAACGAGACGAAGATAAAATACAAACTGAAAGGGGCACAAGAATAACGGGAACTTCTCAACCACAAGCAGGTTGGCACTCTGGTATGGTTAGACTTTTAGAAACATTCTTTGAATTGCATGTATCCCCACCATGAATCGACTAGTTGTACTTCGCGCAACGTTACATTTTTTAGATTTCGCTTGAGTACTCTTCTAAGTTCTGTGTACCAGCTGAAAAGTGTACTATGTGATTTCAGGGATTCACAGACATAGCTTAATAAAATATATATTGCATATTTATCAACATTTGCATTTGCATCATCACTTCACTCTCAGTTACTCAAAATATAACTACAAAATTTACTAATTGAAGACATTTTGAACGAACTAGAAAAATTAATTTATATTTTTTGGTATTTGTTTTCACAATGCTGCTTATCAAAACATGGATTAGCAAGAGAGAGACTTCAGACAACTCGTACTTGTATTCCAGTCACCTAACAACAACCAGTAAAGAGCCTCCTTTGTCAATCAGTTTCTTAACTGAATCACTTTAAATAAATACATTAATAAATAAATTAATTAATTTATTAATTAAAAATAAATAAATACTGTTGCATCACTTCTCAAGTTCGGTATGGTAACGTAAGTTTAATCGAGGGATACATTTAAGATACTGTTTTTTTAATTACCGGTACTACACCATACGCAAGCAGCGATCATTTGACAATTTAAATCTTTCTTATCCTCCAATGCCTATACATCAAACTTGTAAAGCTTGCTCTCATTAATTGATTGTTTAAATAAAATAAAATGTTTTATTCCAATATAATTTTATTTATAAGAGAACTGTTTTAATTTAATTTAACTATTATAAGAAAACTAAGAGAAATTACAACTACCAACATTGCTATTGTATTGTATTATTTTATTAGTCATTAGAAAACACGGATATTGAGAAAAACACTACATTGGATATGCATGCATGTGTGATGGTGCCTAACTAACTCTTAATAATTAACTAGAATCCTTCAAATTTATTTTGAACTACATATTATGCAATTTAAAATATTTTTTTAACATATCCCTCACGGAGTGGAATTGTTTTGGGGAATTTCATACTATTTGTAGCAGTTTTTTACCCTTTTCTGAGTTAAACAGTGGTATTTTATGTGTTAAGTGATGTAACCAAATTGCAACACTTGTTCTTGAATTAATTCCAAATTGCATCATAATTAGGTATAGAGTATTGGACCTCTTTACTCTGAATTAATTTAACGTTGTAGGCTAGTCTACAACAATAAATTAGAAAATAATCTTTGTTGAATGCAGGATAAAACAATACGAACAAATAAATTTAAATTATATTTAATTAATAAATCATGTTTTATTCTGTCAATGCTTTGATACGAACAGAAGTTTTTATACATGTATAAAACATATACATATGAAACATAATTATGAACATTAAGTGCTAGTCCCTACTAAATGATTATTTAAGAAGTGGGGTGTAAAGTACAGGGAACCCAAGCTCTAGCAGCTCACTATACGACTGCTGTAGGGAACGTGGCATTCAGATACAAATAACATCATGTGTGTGTGATTTACACTGAACCTTTGAATTTAGTATTGAAATATAATAATAACAATAATTTATATTTTTAAAACTAAAGTTATAACTTGTGAACAATGTTCAAATACTGCATAATTATTATGACTGTCATTATAGCTATCCCAATCTACAACATTTAAAAAGGTTTAGGGCTATAATTATTAGGCATGAAAATTGAACGTTTTAGGCTTTTAATGCTTGTAAACTTGTATTTTGGAAAACGCTTCAAGTTGCTAATTTATTAAACATTAGGTTTTCCCATATCTATTTATAAATTTTGTTTTAACATTGTTTTCCGACCTTTTAAGTGGCAATTGAATTGAAATGTTCCTACAAAGCATCATTTCCCATCAGAAGTGCAAGAATCCCCCCACATTTAGGGTTTGGGTGGAAAGAAAAAAGTTGATTCTACAAAAACGAATTACTATACTAAAAATTAATACTACTAGGCAGGCCTCCATATTCAAAATGTAAATGATATTTTTTCATGAATTTAGCTATAATCAAAATACATCCAAACAATATTCAATCAATCTCTCCAATTTCATCAGATTGAGCTTCATTTACATCATTGTCTTTAGCACTTGGATATTTATTACTTGCTTTTGCTTTTGTTAATACTAGTAGTTTTCCTTGTTAGAGTGTTTGAAAACTTTCTTAATTCTATACATGAGTAGTTATAATTCGTTTTTGTCATTAGCTCAGCTTTGAGTGTTCTTAATAGTATCCTAATCCTGTCATTCCTCTATGTAGTCTTCATAAGACTGAATATTCTCTCTGAATTAGCATTTGAGTGTGGAATGGACAAGTCAAACTCAACGATTTTAAGAATAGTTTGTAACTTACCATGATTTTCTTCAAAAATTTGGACCCATTTTTTATCTACTGGTAGGCTTACATTAATATTGTCGATTTGAACATTTTTAAGGACAAGACGTTCTTCAGAGAGAATATCGTTATCTGTACGAATCTTAAAATTTTCACAGATTTTTTCCATGTCAATTGTAGGTGGATGTTGATTTTGGTGACAATGGGGAAAGACATGTTTCAATTTATTTATTTTTAATAACTATTTTTATTAATATTTCAAGAACCCAAAGTATGCCTCTGTTAGGTCATATTGGAAAAAGTTTTCAAGAACTGTAGGAACAACGTTTTTCGACAGCCTCTCGAAAGCCGGAACCAAAGTGAGCCATCTACCTAACTAACTACTACTTCTACTACTAACTACTAACTTCTGTTATCTTTTTTAGTTAATGAACTAAATTCATTAAATGACTTAATCACGATTAGCTCAAGATCAAATGGCAAACAATTTGGCATGTTTACCAGCATTATAAATTATGTGGCGATTACACCCTATAGCTAGCATATCTGGATTCACGTTCCCATTACCTTTCCTCAACTCTACTTTGGTGACGCACAAAGTTAACAGACGCATTGTCTGCACAGTAAGCTGTGCCACTTTTTACGTTAAGATTGCATTAAGATTGCAGTGCACACTGAAACGTCACATGGCATTTTCCACTGGTCGCACTGAGTGCAAGTGACACATGGGTATGTACAATATTTGCCATGTGCCCGATAAAAAAAATTTGAAAAAATAGTTTTCATTTTCTAATAGAGCCAGGTTTCAAAACCATTCACTATATTATTTTGACTTGGTAGCATATTTTGGAAAATAGGAAAACGCGGTCGAATAGCCACTGAAAAAATAAAATAATTTAAGACAAGACAAGACGAACGGTGTTCTGCTGTCATATTTATTTTTGCATTGCCCCAATGAGGTCTGAAGATTACAAAATTATTTAGGTATATATAACATTTAGTGATTCTCATTTTGATTTTCAAGAAAAATTATTTTTCTTTGTCAATTTCAGTTGACCCGGACAAATAAATATTGAGACACCCTTTAAATAATGTCTGCGCCATCCTGGTTAAGTAAGAACCACTGGTATAGGTAATTTGTATGTCCATTATCTTTTTTCAGTTGATCAAAACGCCACCGACTGGAATCAGCACAGAGGGGGACCCCGTACCCAGTAATCAACAACAACTTCTACACCTTGCTAGATGATTTTTATTCGAGCCGGCATAGCATTAATCCCCCATTTGTAGTTGATAATCCCATCCCTTATCCACAACCAGGCTTATCGTCGTCTCTCTCGTCAAGTGCCGACTTATTCCGATATTTAACACTATAACGTTTGAAGCTCCTTTCCTACACCAAAGAAACCTCACATTCATATGTAAGGCCGGCTTTGCATCATTCCCAGTACCTTCCTTCTCCCGTTCAAATAAAATCATCTAGCGAGGTGCAGAAAGGTGTCAAGAAAGACAGAACAGATGGGTGCCGAAATGCCGAGATGGCCGAACTTTCGTCCAGTAACGACAAAGGAAGGAATTCAAGTCACTCCGCGGGCGAAGAATAAAGAAAGCCCGCAACGTAGAGACTCCAGATTCAATACTTGAATTTTTTAAGGCACAAGCTGAAAAAGATGACAGTAACACGAGTGTTTGCTTAAAATTTTAGAAAAGTTCGGTGAAAAATGTAGTCAGGGGCTAGGGATTGTTATTTGTCTATAAAAGCATTGCATTTATTTAATTTATTCTTTAAAGGGGGGTATTATCCCAAAAACTATTTTTTTACCACATAATCTATGGCATAGTAGTACACTAAAATGACCGTTTAAAAAATTATATCTTGGTAACTGTGATTTTACACAATTTTTCAATTTTTTTAATCTTAATATTTGCGAAAATTGGTGTTTTGGGCCTTTTTTTGTTCCACATAGAGACTAGAGCATCTTACCAATCTAAAATGGCCCTTTATAACATCGTGTCTTGAAAATGTGCATAGATATAAACTCGCAATAAACACACAATAATATGTATTCCAAAATCACATCTCTTTTTGGTAATAAGCATATTTTTAATGAACTATTTGCCCAAATTACAAAACAAAATATAGAAGATTTACCGAAAAGGTTGTAGAGTACGTCAATAATGGCCAATATTTCTTTGGATCAAAATCCACCCAATGTCACGGGGCATAAAGATCCCCATGCTATTTCTTATGGGAGATTTTTGCCAATGGAACCTAGCTTGAAAAATACCAAGTTAGACAAAAAATAAAATCGGGTCATGGTGGACCCAATAATTTTTTTAATTCATAAATTCATAGCTAGTTAGCCTGAATGAAATATATTTTTTGAGTTTAGCGGGTGAATACCCCTTTAATTTAAATTGTTATCACAAATTGGTTTTTAAGTGGTATATATTCTGTTCCTAAATTCATAATCTGAAGAATGTGGTTCTGTAACTAATTGTTGACTATATAATTAGGCCAAGCAATTCAGCATTTGTAATTCTCTTTATGTTACTGGAAAACAAAATCAACATATTTTGATGTAGGTCTATAATATTTTAAAATACCTTGTAAAGCCTACTTTTAAATAAATATGTGACACATAACATAAGCCCAACAATTTACTTGAAATTAAGGGATAATTCTTTCTAAACCTACTGATTAGAATATTATACTATATTATTATTTATTATTGTGGGAGGGTAGGGTTACTTAGGCCACTGACTTCATCGCGAGGCACGTTGTGTCTTTCGGACAGCAAGTTGCCACTTTCAATGACAAGTACGTCGCCTGCAGATGCACAAATATTGTGCATAACCGCACAGGCGGTCAAACTTTAATACCAGATTTGAGCGGCACTTCTAACGTTCTGGTGTTAACTGAACGCCAGCAAATTTGCATAGCCCCCCAGACACGTTCAACTAAACAGCGACCTCTGCTTAGGTGATAGTTAAAGTTGCGCTTCACCGGAGTTAAGGGTTCCTAATACGGGGGAATTAATGCAATAGGAATGCGTATGCACGCATAACCCTAGTCACCTATCAAGATCCAACCCCTTTGAGGATATATTCCCATTCTGCATAGGTGGCTGTGACGCAAAGCACGCATGTCGTAGACTGATCCACGAAACCCGGCAAATATGTCGAGAAACATTCCCCTGTGGTCTACGACGCCTTGCAATAAGATTGAGTAATACAACTTTTGATTTATGTATTGGACGTGAAGGTGAGTAGAGACCATTGTTTTCGCTTGGCATCCATCAATGGCTCCAGCTGTTTGGCGGAATACCGGGCTGCGGCAATGCTCCTCGAAGCGAAGCCTCTGCCTACTTCTTCAAGTTCCTCATCAAGGGGCACTCAAATCACATCGTACGCCATCCCGACAGTTTCATGCAATGATGCAATGAGCAATCTGGTGTGCTGCTGTACGTGGACGATTGCCTGGAAGGAAGTCGACCATTAGAACAATCCACGTCAATTTTTGTTAGGGCTACGTCTATCTACTTAATTTTTTTTGGCTATCGATTGAAACGTCAAATGTCTGTAAACAACCTAATGCTATTTAATTTTCGGACAAACAGGCAATGAAGTAAATGACTCGTCATTCGCTACAAAGTAAGGTCTGTCAACGTTGACGAACATGACATTTGAGCCAGCTTAGAGTCATTAGTGTGGCCATGGTTATGGTATTTCGGCTCCAGCACTGTAATTCAGTCTTTAAAAAAAGCATCGACAGAGAGCAAGCAAATGAACCTCAATTACCAGCATTGCACTCTTGAAACAGCTAGGGCGTAGCATTTTAAAAATTGACACTTCTGCTCTATTTGGGTCCAATGCATAAATTTTGCTTAAATTGTGTCAGTGGTGTGGTGGGACCTACCTCAAATTCAGTTGATCAGCCCTGACCCTTTTCATCAGTTTGTTTGAGAACAAAGTAAATAGAGAATGTTTTGGCTGATTGCCTATACTGTACAGTAAGGGGCTCCATTGTACCTAGGACAGAAATATGTCAATAGTTGCAGGCCCACCAATGCCTGCTGTACTGTTACAAGTGCATTAAATAATTCATCAAGGTGCATCAGTCAATTTAATACATTTTGCTACATTTAAAGCACCGAGACCTACTATTCTTTGTTGCATCCGTCGGTGTTTAATGTAATCATCATCATTCTTCGCCACCGGGCCTGACGAATTTGATGAAACGTTAAAAAAAGCAAACAAAAACATCCAGTCACGCCTCCTCTCTTCATCCTTGATTATATGTTAGGTTAGGGTTGATGTTTTAAAGACATATTATCACATAAAACAAAATAATTTATCTTCAAGAAGACCCACAAAAAATAAGATGTCCGTCATATTTGGCATCCGTGGGTGATGCCTGCTCCCTCTACAGCAGGCTGTTTTGACACGAGCTCGGGGGCATGTGATGTTCGTGGTGGTCAACGGATCGAGCGGCGAGGCGAGGCTTGCTGCTCTGGCACGCGGCACCTGCAGTTACGGGTTGACAGTGTCTGCATGGAGTGCTTTTGCAAAGTCAGCAATGTACATTCCGAACCAAAACACACTTCACTAAAAGAATTGTAAAGCTGATTGGAACAAATTGTGTTAATAACTTTTGTATTGGCCGAGTGACTGTACTTAGAATGTAAAACACATACCTATAAGCCTATGTAACCCAGGAAATTAAAAAAAAATTAAATACAAGTTATTAAAACTATACTTCATTACTATTTCACACATTACACACACACACACATTCCACCAACACACACACACATTCCGAACCAAAACACACTTCACTAAGAGAATTGTAAAGCTGATTGGAACAAATTGTGTTAATAACTTTTGTATTGGCCGAGTGACTGTACTTAGAATGTAAAACGCATACCTATAAGCCTATGTAACAAAGAAAATTAAGGGGAACTCTGCTATTTCCCCTCCTACCGTTTTGCATTCCTCAAAACGGTAGGAATGCAAAACGGTCTCTCTTATCATGACCACCACGTAAGATGGAAGTGTTTGCAGGATAAAGCAATAAGTGTGCGGATTTCAACATCACATTATGAAGTGTTCTATGTGCCTTTTTATTAAAAGTGTTAGTTTAATTCATTGAGTTATGATTCTAACGTAGAACTTCATACCCTCCTCAAAGCAGTACTCCCTCTGGATAAATAGTCTAACAGTGTCCCGATATTTATTGATCAGTATTGACTATTGATCGACTGATTGATAACTATCGGCCGGACATTACATCATGCAAGTGACTGCGGGCTACAAACTATGTAAGAGCTTCCTACGCAGGCAGGACTGTGTTCGACTGTGTAAATCCCGACAAAGAAAAACAACAAAAAGCAGAAAATTGTAAGTAGTGGATCACACATTCAATGCAACTACCTGGTCTTGACTGTGCGCCCATTAAAGCGCTTGCGCCGTCTTTTCTCAGAGCGAGGCGCGGTCGACTACCATTTACCGTGACGTCACCAACTAACAAAATTGCTCACCAGTCGAATAAATTGGGGTCGATTTCTATCATTTTTTAATTTTAAATTCTTCAAATTAGAGGTTTAACATATTATGTTCCCAACAATGCTTGTTGTTGTTGTTGTTGTTGTCAAATGTTCACAAATCTACGCCATCTTGGCGTGGTTTCATCATCTAGGAATACAATTTAATGTGGGGGTGGGTACATACAGACCTACATCATCAAGACCATAAATTATTAATTCACCAGAAAACCATAAATATTAAAAAATGTATTCTTTCACATTTTTACATATTGTAGGCCAGGGAAACATGAATAAATATAAACAAACGGTATACCTGCATAACACGACAAATTTTATTGAGATTCCATCATTCTACATGGAAAATGTACAAGAATGATGGGTAATTTACCCAAAATGACTTTCAACTCAAATGTTGCAAACGTAAACTCAAGAAGTGAAAGTGTCAACATGTTAACAGTTCTGACTATAACATAAACACTAAAAATTTAGATTGAAAATTTCCAAATTTGAATTGATAAGCAATTCAATTACAAGGTTAAGATCAAGCTATAAAATTTGAAATAGTACTTCTTAGTTCAATAAATTTACATTTCAATGAAATATTATAACTTATTATAAGTAGTGTTGCCGTTGAATGCAAAACTCTTTGCCGGTAAATGAGATTGGGCAATAGATAATCAATCACATTGAAATACTATGTCAACATCATTATTCATTATCATAATTATTATTAGTATGTATGCTGCAACATTATTTTGACCATAACATTCGAAATGAATCTGTAAAAAATTAAGAAAATTAGTAACTGTATAAGACCTACTACCATAATAGGCCTACCTAGGATATATGTTTTAACGATAAGAGTTGGTTGGGACTTGCTTGACATTGACTATTCGATTCGACAAATATTTTTTTTTTTTAAAGAGGAAGATCGATTTTGGGACAATGCAAAAGCCATTTTACCTTGTGCATTATGTTAACTCAACCTGTTTTTACATCAAAAAGAGAAAAAAATCTTGAAAAAAAACATTAAAAAATTTTGTGTTCAAAAGATTTTTATTTTATTTTATGTGATGTCAAAATTATTGGTTTGACATCGATTACGAATTTATAATCGAATCCCAACCCTAATTAACGATTAATTGTAAATTACATGCGTTTTACGGATATTTCGTCGAGTCGTTGTGTTGATGAATGATGGAAATGAATGAAAATCAATGCATAAACTAGCCCTACTGACAACAATATACAAGAATTGCCTGTTCATTGAACTAATGTTAAAAAAGTAAACAATTCATGCACGCATCCATTCCCAGTATAAAACACCAAATCAAAAACACAACCAATGCTTTAGTCACACAGAATACTAGGCCGTACACCCAGGGACATAATTAAATCAAGTGGTCTGGAAGATACCTACCATTATCGACCTTGCTTGTGAATATTCGGTTCGATCTGGCGTCTCTATATTCACAGCGCTATCACTCGCTGACGTCATCTAACCAGCCAATGGGAAAACATGTCGGCCCTATTTTATGTGGGCATTTGGCCTATTGGGACTTTTAAACACTGGGCCCAGGGTGTAATTAATATTAGAACAAGGTTTGTATTCATAAATGGATTCACCAAAC
>JAMZAV010015468.1:0-12041 GCA_024449915.1 Sweltsa coloradensis | reverse complement strand
TTCTTAATTTTGGGGGAAAACGGGTTGAGGTTGGAAAACGTTTTAATTTAAAAACGAATTCGGTTTTTCTTTTTCGAAGGAATTGGTTTTTTGAACGTTCGGGAAAACGTAGGGTTGTGGTTGAAAGCTTGATATTAACCTATAGTAGGCTAGTTTGCGTCTCCTATCCCTCCGCCAGGCCGACGTAGAAATTGAAGACCCCCGGGCCCCATTTCAAGATGGCGATTTTGGTTTTTTTATTTATGCTTTTTTAATCAAAAATATTTTACTGATTGTTTGATATGGTTTTACTTGGCACCGGGTATTAAACAAAAAAAAAAAATCGAAGGTTTCATGGGGGAAATTTAGTAATATTTGGGTTTTAAAAGGCTAGTAGCTTCCCTTCAACCTGCGGAAATCTTGAGAATATTTGGCCCAAAATCGCTCCCATTTGTTCTGTAAACTGCTTTTAAGATGGTTCAAATTGTACCGGAAGGGACCACCGATGCTGGTTAGCCAATTATATAGGATGTCTAGGTTAAAGAGTATCACGAAACCAAACCTTTAAAAGTTTGCGTATAGAAAAGAGCTCGAAAAAATTTTCTATATTTTTTCTAGTGGCAGTGCCTTCAAAAACGGGGCCCAATCAAAAGACATTGTATGAAATGATTTATTTTTGAAATTATGTAAAAACAGATGAGCATTCTATCAAAACGATGTTTGCTGCTAGGTTTTGGGTAGGCTTGTCAAACATTAAAGTAAATATGAATTTTTTTAGTCCTTAGCCAAATGGAACTTTGACCACCTTTTTTATATAATAATTTTCCCATTTGGCCAGGCCAGGGGCGTTTCTGATTTTTTTATAGAGTAAATGACACCTTTTTCGTTTCCCCAAAAGAAGAAAATTTTAAAAAGTCCGCTTTTGTTTCGTTCCATTTCCCGCCTAACTTGCTTATCCCAACAAAATGTCAAGACTATTTTTACTTGTTTATGTAGCCAAATGTTTAAGGGTTTTTTTAAAACCTTTTTTTGGAAAAACCCTTCCAAAAAACTTTTTCAACTTTTTTTTTCAAAAAAAGACATATTTTTATACCTTATTCCATTTAAAAAATGAACATTGTGCCCACCCTCTGGGTCAGAAAACGCGGGGGCCCCTATTGATTTAGCAGAGCTAGCGTAGCTGAGACTAACATCCTTAAAATGATTTTGAGCATGTTTTAAGCCTTTTTTTACCAAAAAGGAAAGGGGGTACCCCCAAAAAATTTGGCATGTGTTTTCAGGGACCTAAAAACCCCCGATTTTTGTAGTTTTTAAGTTACACACGTTCAGACGGCGGGAACACCTCGAAAATCACCCCCAATTGCTTGGTGTATAGGGCTTGATGTGTACGCACCGCGGCTTGGCTGCGGCGCCCTAACGGGAAACCTAGGTGATAAAGGGTTGGGACGGCGAAAGGCGATCGTAAAATTTGAAACCTTTTTGGGCTGATGGAGCCCGGGGAAAGGGGTATGGGTTTTCCCTATTGTTGTGCAACCCCCCCCTTTCGTTAGTGTTGTTTTGGGGGTGTTTTTTTGGGGGGGTCGGCGGACCACTCCCAAATTCAGGTTGTGTAAAAAGGGTGTGATTTAAAACATTGTTATTCCCTAGGGCGTTTCCCCCAAAAACGGGGTCTACTTTTTCATACACATTTTTGTTACTTTTTCGCACAGGGCCGGGGCCCATCCCCTCTTTTTCCCAAAAGCTAACGGCCTACCCCCTTTGACGCGTTCAGAAAAACCGTGCGGGGCCCTTTAAAAACTAATTGACCTCCTGAAAACCTGTCCCTCACGCCCTACCCTTGTCATGCCCCGGGCCCGTCGAACCTCCTGCGTAGCCTGCGGGGCCTTTGAGCCGCTAGTGACCCCCCAAAACCCTTCAAAGGGTTCTTTAAATTTTGCTTGGAATTGGGGCGACCCCATTGTGTGGGGTGAAACAGGGCCCGGACCCCCCCCTGTGTAAAGAAAGGGGAAAATTTTTAGCTCCCTACCCAGGGTGAGGTAGGCCGGTGTGAACCCGTTGTTTCTCCCACGGCGCTCCGAAATGAAAAGCCGATCTCGGGAAAACCGTACACCCCCGTTTTTATTTTTCCGGGGTAAGTGCGACGATACACTGTTTTAGGGTTTTTTTACTCTTTCATGATATTACCATGAGCCTATACCCTGACAAAAATATTTAGGTTTAATCCCCAGTTTGGAGAAGGTTTCCTTTCCTTTGCTTCCTGAAAAATTGGCAAACCCTTGTCCGATCGCACTTGTGATAAAAAAAACCGTACCTACAAATACCCCTTTAAAAGCACCGCCCCGAGGGCCCCCTGGGATGTGAATTTCTCAAGCTACAACTCACCCATTCTAAAATCTTTCAACAAATTCACAAAGATTTTTTTTGCAGCCGGTTCAAGTAGTCGGGAAAGGCCCCATTAAATCCATGATATATGGTCCCCGGGCCGCTGTGGCTACTAAAGGCTATTCCAACCCCCGCCAGGTTTTAAGGTTGCTAGGTTTAGTTTTTTGGCACACTTCAAAACCCCCTTTGGGTTAGCGCCTGACATCTACGCGAACACCTGCCCAGGAAAAAAAAATCCTGATACGTTTTCAATTTTTTTTCGCGGGTCCCGAGATGGGATGCAAAACCCCCATTACGTCCCAACTTTACCCTTCACAGTCTTTTTTAGCCTCGGGCCCCAAAATTTTTTTTTTCCCAACCTTTTAAAGGGGCCGGGAACCCTTTTCTTTCTTTTTCTGAGGGCCATGTATTTCAGGGAGCAGGGCGATCAGCTCCAGCGTCATCCCGGCTACTTCACCCCCCCTTTTGCTTCTACCCTAGCGATTAGGGGTGCAACCCGCGGGTCCTTACGCTAAAGTTCCCTCCAGTATCAGTGTCGGCCCAAAATCGCATTCAATTTCCTTCGCCAGGAACACATGCCCAAACCTTTTTTTGGCTGGGAAAGGTGAAAAACGGCCTCGCGTTTTAAACCCCTGACACCCCTTTGGGGGGTTCCCTCATCCGCACCCTTTCTATCGGCAGAAAATTCGTCCCACTTATCTTTCGGGGCGTGGCCTTGCCCCCGCCCCCCTGCAAGGAGCTCTGGATAAAGGCTTTTCCACGGGCCAATCGTGAAATTTCATAATGGCATCAAAACCATTGCCCACCTTTTTAAAACCCGCCCCGGGGGGGTTTGTCCTAGAAAAAACAAACTTTGAGGGCAGCGCCCGTTTCACAAAAAGGAGACTTTCAATACGGGTGAATTTTTTTTAACCCCCCAACCCTACAGCAAAACCCCCCAAATCTGTACTAGATTACGATCTTCCCCACGGTGTAAAATGTGCGGCCCGGAAAAAATTAATTGGCCTATTCCCTTTGCTGAGGAGGGGCCCCTAAACCCTCCTTAGACCCATGCATTGGATAGTGAACCCTTTCCCCATTTTGGGAAAGCTAAAAAAATTCGGCTTGTATGTGGGTTCGCAGTAATCGAAAGCCTTCGGCTTTTTTACAGCCCCACATCCACCCGAACCCCTTTTTTTAACAGTGTAGGGGAAAAGGGAGGACCGCCCCCCTGAATTGGGAATTTAAGCCCTGAAGAATCCGGCGGGAACCGAAAATTTTTGCAGTTTTTTTACATTAGAGGGCCCCTACGAACTTTGCTATTGTTCTCCCTTTTTTGGGGATCAGGTGCCACTTTCTCCGGGTGTGTTTATGTGCCCGGGAAGTTGCGTTTTTGCGCAAAAGCGGTAACTTTTTTGGGGGCGATTTTTGTGCCCTGTCGGGTTGCACAGGGGTCTAGGGACGTCAGCTCATGTACCCCGGTGCCCCTTTCCTTTCACTTCGAGTATACCACAAAATCGTCAAGGAAAAACAAAACTTTTTTAAAAAAAGCCCCCCCAAGTCCCTTTATCCACAACCGTTTAAAGGGTTTTGGCTACCCCCCTTGGGGCCCAAAAAAGGAGGGTTTTTAACCTCGGGGCCCCCCTTGCTTCCGCTTTAAAAAAGGCTTTTTTGGACCGTTTCAGGGGGGGCCAAACCCCCTATCGGTAAATACCCCTGCGAAAGGGGGGAAAGTAGTCATAAATTTTCCCCTTTACATAAATTGGGCAAAAATTAAATCAAATGCGGGGCAGCCCCAGGGGGTCAACCTCCGTCCTTTGATTAACCCGGCCCGGGAAAATTTCTAGCCCATCCTTACCCCCCCGTTTTTTTAGTACCGCCCCCGGGACACCCTTAACCCCCACTGCCCCCGTCCCAAGGGTTTCGACATGTCTCCGCGTTTAAAACCCATAAAAGTGTCGTCAAACATTTCTCGCTTACGAGCTTTCAGGGGCCCGGCCCGAAAGCGCACGGGTTTGGACTGGCCCTGTTTTCAAATTCGGTGGACAATAAGACCCTGTTTTCCTGGCCTCTCAGTAAAAATCGCTTCCCTAAAAACCAATCATTTTTAAAAAGCCCCTTTCCCTTTCATATTGGGGGAGCATTTCAACCCTTTGCCCCAACATGCTAATGGGTTTCATCCTCCCTTTACTACCTCCCTCCTGTCAGGCCGCGTTTTTTAAGGTCCCCACTAACTGGTGCGGGGAATCTCCTCTTTTTATAAACCCCCTGCTTGTCAAAGGGGAAAACCGCCCTGCGGCGCAAACCCCTACGGTCCTCCCCCCTCGCCCGGGTGAAATTTGAGATTTTTAGCCGCATGAAAAAATCCCTCCCTAGAAAAATGGGTTACTTTAAGCGGGTAAAAAATAAACAGGTAGCCTTTTTGGGATTCCCCCACTCCCCCCCTTTCAGAGGGACTTTACCCATACACCCCCCCTTTCCCCCCCCCCAAAAAACCCCCTTACTGCAAGGGAGCGGTTCCTCCTGGGCCCCTTTTTTTTCCCTTTATGAATCCCTATTTTAAAACATCATCCCCTAAAGGGTGGGACAGATGAACCATGTCTAAGGCGCAAAAAATTTTTAAACCCCCCGGCGATCTTACTGTAAACAGGGGGCTCATTTTTCCCCCCTTGGGTAATTCGCTGTAAAACTTCTAGTAATACACTTTCCGTTTTGGGGGGTTGAGGTTATTTTCCCGGTTTTAGGGGAAACTTTACAAGGACTTGCAGGTAGACCATCAGGGAAAGGGGAATATGGCCCCCATAAAATTTTTCCCTTGGCTCTTTTTTTTTTTCCCCCCTTTCCGCCCTACCCGGGAAACAGTTACGCTTGAAATGGAATTTATTTTCCAAAATTTCCCGCACTCTCCCCGCCTGCAGCCTCACGGGGGCCCCACCTCCGCGTCCTACCCCCCTACACAAGAAATATGCCCCACACGCCAAGCATAGCCCCCCTTTACCCGGATTTGGGAAACCCTCTTAAAAAGCTCCCCAAAGCAGGCACATGGTTTGTGCAAAAAAATGGGTCTAGTGCGGGAAATTAATGGGGGGGTTCATACTCCCCCCCCCGGGCCACAACATGTGCGGCTCCCCGCTTGCCCCCGGGGAAAAAATCCCTCCCCCCCGCGGTAGCGTGTTGGGGGGGTCTCGGGGGTCCTTTGGCAGGCTGGGCTCCACGGACAGTTTGGGCCCTGGGGGGGCGGACGTTTAGAGGCCCCTTGCAGCAACTTTCCCCCTGAAAGCCTGGTCCCCTGCAGGGGATCTCCCCCAAGGGAAGCGAACCCCCCCCCGGGTCCCCCAGTCGACGAAACTCGGGATGCATTTTGTTTATAGCCCTCCGCACCTTCTCGGCCTGGGGCTGACATTTTCCACCCCCATTTTGGTTTTAAACCCCCGGGGAGGGCCCTTGGGTTTGTACCGGGGGTTTGGCTCGTCCGGATGTTTCGTCCCTCGCCCTCTATTTTCCCTTTTGGCGGGCCCCCAGCCACCAAAAATTTGGACAGTCCCGGTTACTCCCCTTTTCAGCCCCCGCCCCTCAAAACCCGGTCCGCAAACAAAGGCCCCCATTAAAACTCCCACCAGCGTAACGCTGCCCCGGGAAGCCCCCAAAAGCACGACGCCCCCCCCACATTTAACGGGCGTCACTAAACCTGCTGAGCGGTGCCAAAAACGACGCAAACCCCCCGGGGAAATTGGGTGGGGGGTTTTACTGTCCCCAAAAGTGGGTACCGAAAAAATTTTTAGTGGCTTTTCCAACCCCTAGCCGATCTGTATCACGACAGAGGGGTTTTGGGGCCCGGTCGCCGTCCGCATCCCCAGCCTCTCCCCAAATTTTCCCGCAACAAGGGGGGTTTCCCGGGGGCGTCGCCCAAATGAAAATTTTGAAACCCAAGTCCTGCAATAACTGCCCCGGGCACCCAATGCCCCCCCCCCCCCCCCCCCTTCACTTCACTGCCCTTTTGGCTTAAACCTCCCCCACCTCAAGTTCATATACACGCACTCGATATACACAGTTCAACAATTCAAACACAAGCGCACAAAAAAAAAATCAATCCCGGACGGTGCCCCCACGTGCAATGCCACCCGAGGGCCGTTGCAACAATAAGGTGGAAGGAGAAGTGATTACTCAATAAAGAGATAGATAATAATATACAATATTTACAACACGGTTTAATTACACATTAAGACACACAACATATCAAATACCGTACGCTGCCTTACAAGGTCTGGATCCGACCAAAGCAACCGACCGACTCACTTCACACACTTGGCCCCAACGCCTCTCAGTAGCGTCCCCAAGCTAAACTCACCCTCGTCAGAATACGCCCCCTACCACATGGCCTATCTGGTCATGTGGCAATCGGCAACTCTGACCACCCGCAACGCATCCCAGACACCCATATGTTTGGGGTGCATTGCAACCTCAAGGTCCACGCCAGTGCTATAACTGCCAGCGTTTTGGCCACAGCTCCCTATTTTGCACTCTTTCTACTACCTGCTTCAAATGCGCCCTTACCCACAAATCAAGCGAGTGCTCCAAGCCACGCACCACCCCAGCCAAGTGCACAAACTGTGGAGAGGATCACCCGGCCTCTTCGAACAGATGCAGCGCGTTCCTCTAAGCACGAGACCGGCAAGTACAGTTCAGAGGTCAGCAAAACCCTGGCACATACTCTAACAAGAAATCCATATCACCACCGCCCAGACAGGTGGGTCCCCCCTCAACCTACTCTAGACCGGGAGTTTCTTCTGCTAATGTAGCATCACCTTCGAACCACAGTCCCACTCCCAATTACCCGATAAACTCATCATACGTTCCACCACCCCCTCACCAGCACTCCTCGCCTTCCTCCACCTCGGATGAAGAGACTTGGAAATTGATTGCCAATATCGCCGAGGCCATCACACGTCTCAGGCCTACTCCAGAAATAATCGCTCTAGAAGGCTTTAGCCGAACAGTCATTACATTATGGACCCTAGGCGTACTTTACCTACTCTCTTCTGGAATGCCAATGGAGCGATATACAGGAAGTCAGTCGAACTTATACATCTCATGAAAATCAACGACATACCGGTGGCACTCGTCAACGAGAATCACCTGTTTCCCTCGCAGAAGTGGCTAGTGCCAGGCTACACACACAGTCTTTCGCAATGACCGACAATAAAATGCTTCGCGCATTGATCCGACCCCACCCCTTGGCTTTCAATTTCAATCATCAGTGTCAGAATAAAATATAATCTTTGTGTTTTCCCACCCCTAGATACTAAAAACTTCCGGCGACAAATACCAGCTCCCTAACTAAACCCCTATCTAATCAACCAGCCTATAACTATAGGCAATACGAGTGTTCCCCAAAATGTGTGCCTTCAAAAGTCACCCTTTATGAGCTAACGCTCGGTATGGGTATAACCTCGCATGGGAAATGTTACCCAATGCGATGAAGACTACTCTAATAAACGAAAACTCGCGGACAAGATCAATCAGCGGAGAAAGGAAATTCAACATCCAGTAGTTTCTATGCCCGGCAATACCAACGATCAAAGTAATCAAAGTAATGTCAAAGAATGGCTTACGTTCTGGGGACAGTTTCGAAAAATCCACGACGATAAAGAAATTGCGCCTGAAGATAAATTCCACTTCCTAAGTCAGTCGATAGTTGAGGGATCACGCCCTAAGAAAATGATTAAAGTTATCGAGCAACCGCGAAAAGTTACGACCAGGCCATCGAAGCATTAAAATCGCGGTATGTAGAGAAGACGTTCACATCGATGTCCACATCCGTGAATTGTCAAAGCTTATAATGGGAAAAAGCGCATGTCGATTTGTCACAACTGTACGATAATATCGAAACACAGCTTCGCGCCGTAGAAACTCTAGGCATTGTGAACAATCATACGCGATTATGCTCTTCTCTATGGTTGAAATTGCCTCCCAAAAGACGTTATCAAAGCTTGAGAGAGACAACGCAATATATTCCAACTTCATGCCGAAAAGAATGAAGGTCAAAGCAACCTTCAATTACTCATAAACTTCTTGTTGCGAGAAGCTGATTTACAAAGGAGGACAACTTACAAAATAAATCTAATAACAAAGCTGCAGACACAACAATGAACTACAGTTAAGTAAATATTTGAAATATTAACTTTGTCTTGGATTTGCCCTGGGTTTCAATAATTAGCGAACGAAATGGTAGAATAACAAAGTGTGCATTCACAATTTTGCCAAACCTAAACTTTATATGTAATTTAGGGCCCTTGGCTAGTCAATTATTCAATTCCAAGGGTAAACCTCGCACAACGCACTATAGGGAGACCATCAGAAAAAGCAATGAAGCAGTAAGCCTTGCGAATTATACTTCAAACTGACAGGAGTTCTCAGCCTTGCAATCACTATATGGAACCGACTATTAATACTATATTATAGTGCTACTGTATTAGTATGCTTTCTATTTCTTCTTTGTTTAGATACCAGGGAATACCACAATCCGCTGACCTTATTCAATGTGCATTGTAATTAGGTATTTTTTTGAGCCGACCCAAGCGCGGGTTGCGGGTGGGGAAGCAAAAAGCTTTTTTTCCTCCACTTGATCCATCTATGGCTCCCAATGTCGTGTTTTTTTTTTTCTTTTCTGTTAACTGCTTCGTTCCCATGGTCGCACCTTTTTTCTCTGATGCTGGGACCTCGAGTTAAATTTTGACCATGTACATACACGCTAGCTCCCGATTGCTGCTTTATTTTGTGGCAAAATCGTTCAAAAAGTTAAAAAGTTACATTAAAGTTTATCCAAAGTTTTTTTTTCAAACTAAACTGCGACAAAATCTGAGGTGGCCAAATCATTTAGAATGTCCGTCCGATCACGATCGAATATGTTATTTTTATTTTGATCCGTTAAGTAGTGTAGATGGAAATTACATTATAACAAAGTCCCGTTACCATGGCAACGGAAAGTCGCACAGCATTTTTGGCTCATGATAGCGGTCAAACGGAGGCTCGGATCGAGTTGAAATTTTGACCATCCGCAAGTTTCGTTCCCGATTGAATGCCATTAGTTTTGTGGCAAAATCGTTCAAAAAGTTATAAAGTTACATTAAAGTTAAACTAAAGTTTTTTTTTAAAACTAAACGGCGACAAAATCTGAGGTAGCCAAATCATTTAGAATGTCCGTCCGGTCACGAATATGTTAATTTTATTTTGATCCGAAAAGTAGTGTAGATAGAAATTACATTTTAACAAAAGTAACGTTACCATGGCAACGAAAAGTCGCACAAGAATTCTGGTCACTATGTACTGCCACCTAGAAGAAATCAAGAGTAAAATAGTTTTCCCAAAGAAATGATGTCAAGGTCCTCTAGATGGCGGTGGATTTTATCCATTCTCTCCTATTTTACAAATTTTCAGCTAAATCGATCAAGACCTTAAAGACTTATTGGTATGTAACATTATGGGAATGTCGTACTCGGGTCGTGTTGCACGTACCGGTGCTCGCTCAACAACGCGTCCAACTGAGCGTTTTCCTAGTATTATATTCATACAATTTAATGTTTAGTTGGATGAGCGAAGCGAGCGTAGCGAGCGAAGCGAAGATTCCATTTCACTACACTGGAGAAAAAAATCCGGAATGTTTTTTTTTTTCTTTCTGTATTTTTGTGTGTTTGTTAACACGATTCCGGCTAAACCTATACTCCGATTGCGATAAAATTTTTCATGGAGGCCTTCGAAATCTCTGAACTTAGAACTGCCACGTTTTTGAGCGCAATCGGGAAATTTTTCTCAAAAAAAACGAAATTTGGGTACGATTTTTTTCGATTTTTAAAAACTTTCTTCGACTTATAACACCTACATGCTTAACCGATTGTAATGATTTTTTCACAGAACCTTAATTTCATGAATTAAGATATTCGTGCGAAATTTGAGCGTAATCGAAAAATTATTTCTCATGAAAATCGAAATTTTACGTTTTTTTTTTCTTTTTTAAAACAATTCTTTGACTTATAACACCTATATGCTTTATCCTATTGTAATAATTTTTCACAGAACCTTAATTTTATAAATTCATATATTTGTGTAAAATTTGTGCGCAATCGAATAATTATTTCTTATGAAAATTTCAATATTACGATTTTTTCCTTTTTTTTAAATTCAATTAATTAAAAAATTAAAAATTTAAGCTAATTTTTCATTTAATTTTAAATTAAATTAAAATTAATTAATCAACGAATTAGTAATGATTTTTTCACAGAACAACAGAAAATCCGCATAACACATGGCTGCTCAATGCACCAATTACGCTCATCCAACAACGCGGCGGGACTTAAGCGTTTTCCTAGTTAGTTTGTCATATTAAGTTGTTCTTACAAAATCTAAACTTATTTTTTTATTCTTATGTTAATGTATGTGGTTAGGTGGAAGAGCGAACAGTGTTCGAACCTCGCCGTTTTGTAATTGATACTCTTTTACAAATAAAGTTCTATTCTATTTTTCTATTCTATTCTATTCTATTCTATTCTATTTTTCTATTCTATTCTATTCTATTCTATTCTATTCTATTCTATTCTATTCTATTCTATTTATTCTATTCTATTCTTTATTCTATATTATTTCATCATAACTTGCGGCCTGCAACCCGTATCGAACTCGGAGCCTCCAGCATGAAGGTAGGCCCTAATGCGTTGCGTCACTAGCTGTTGCCGTGATAACGTTCACGGGATTCAGTGTTGTAAAAGGAATTTAGTAAAGAACCGAGCCCTAGTGTGTCGCGAGGCAAGATAAAGAATGTGATGACGTCACTCGGCAGCTTAGATTTCAGCTGGAGCACATAAAGTGTTGAGTAAGACGTCTGGCAGCTGGCATCGACCAGTGCGTGTAAGTATCTAGGGCGACGGTTGTTCGCCCGCAGTCAAGCGCAACAAGTGTACTTATAAGGCGACGACCGAACTCGGCATATTTACACCTACCCGAGTTGGGGGGTTTTCAGCTATCTGCACCCGCCGCCCCGAAAGATTTACAATCTTGAAACTCGGTATAAGAGCTGATAAGTGGACCATGACCTAAAAGTAAAATCACCCCGATCCGATAACCCGATCTGTGTTTAAAAAAAGTGCATCAACTCGTTGAAATCCATCTGCCTGCCTGGCTAGCTGGCTAGCTAATTCTCCGCGAAGATATAAGAGCCTTCAGAGAAAAACTATGCATCTTAGAACTTTGAAACTTTGATCACACTTAGATGTACCTCAGACCCCAGTGTCTTTTGCTTTCCAAACCAAAATCGGGTAAAAGGGAAAATTTGGATGTTAATTATAACACGTAATTACTGAAGCGTAGAAAATTGTAAAACTTGAAGTTAAACATGCTCTTAACCATTATAATATCTAGCGTCCAAAACACAAGGGGCTAAATTTGGGGGACCGTTAGCCAAAAATGTCAAAAACAATTTGAACTTAAAAAACTATCATTCAAAGAAAATGCTACAACTGATTTCAAACTTGTTTTTCAAACACTTTGATATCTCTCATTCTTAATCACTTTTGAATACGGAAAGCAAAATTGGGTAACGGGTACAGGAGAAAATCAAAATATCAAAGTATGATTCCGTACTCTTATGAATAGAAGCTATACAGATAAACACTTGTTTACATTTCTTTAGAAAAAACGGGGGCCCCAAA
>JAMZAV010015467.1:0-12455 GCA_024449915.1 Sweltsa coloradensis | reverse complement strand
AGACATTTTAATGACTCGATACCTAGTCCTTCTTAACAACAGAGACCCAAACCATTTAAGCACTGCCAACGGTTCCTCCTCAGCTATAGATCTTTATGCTCTCCTTCTCTCTTACTTGATATATTTAGTTGGGTGTCCTGCCAGATAGAAGTGAAAGCAACCACTTCCCTATCCTGGTTGAGATCACCCACCAGGGAGAACCAAGACAAAGGGCACCTAAGTGGGACATCAAGAGGGCTGACTGGTCAGCGTTTGAGAAACTAGCCATGTTAAGGGGGAAAAAATATGATGACATTCAACATTCAAGACGAAGGGCCATCAAATCCCAACTCGCAACCTTCTCGTGGTTTGGCCCGTGATTAGGGGAGTTTTTCTCCCTGAAACTAATGGAGAGCTCTGGGTCGTCGTCGGAGAACTTTCCCCTTCCCTTCGACTACCTCCTTGACGGCGACGACAATGACAACACGGACGGATGATGACACAGACGGAGACGACCAAGACGTGGGGGAACCACTGCCCTCCCCATATGCTTGTGGCTGGTTCTAACCAGCACAGGCCTTTCCACCCCTTGTCCCCCCTCGTCATCCCTTACGTCCCTCCATTCATCTCGATTGGCCAAGTTGCATAAATATGAGACGTTAAGCAATATCCAATCAATCAATTCAAGACGAAGTAAATTATAGTACCAACACAATTTTATCTCCGCTGCCAAATCCACAATCCCACAAACATCCATTCACCCTAGACGCTTACCAGTTCCTTGGTGGAAAGCCTAGTGCAAGGAAGCCATACGTCTATCCTATACAGTTAAAAAACTGATTTATAAAGGAGGACAATGAAGTAAATATTTGAAATAGTAATATTACAACAACAATGCATTAAAACACAATAATTTTGGTAACAAATCAAAAATGATATTAAAATACCTATATATGTATTATCAATAGGTAAAACACGGTGATAGGTAGTTGCGTAGGTGCAGACAAGTAAGGCATTGGCGTAACGCAAAATTGTCCCCCCCCCCACCCCCCACCCACCAGTAAGAATCGTTTTCGGGACCTATATAACTAACTATAAGTGTAGCAAACCAAATCGATTATATAACGAAATAAGGAGATTATATTTATCTCTTATTTGTTTCGTTTCGGTTTCGAGTGGGAATTTGATGACCCAACAAAGCTGTATAATAGAATTTTAAAAAAATAGCACAACACTCTAAACGAGAACACGGGCACTAATAACCTTAGTGTTGTGTGCCCTTAAACCATAATAACTAACTAACTTTAGTCTTAGTCATCGTTGTGAATCGAGCTTCAATCTTCCAACTTCACATGATGTATGATGTTTCATCACAAGTGTGAGGCTACTGTGTGTTAATCATTATTTAACTCGTAACTTATAATTAATGTAGGCCCTACCATTTATACTCTCTATTAATCAAATAGTCCTAGGTCTAGTAAATATGAAAGTAAATCGCAGTCGTCATCGTTAGTAATACTCGTATCATCACTCTCACCGACATCTTTAATATCGGTATCGATATCATTGTATTTACCATTTGCAATGTTGGTTAAAGAATTTGCAATATTTTCTTCTTAATTATCTCGTTTGTCACTTTTGGCCATGCATGCCTCTTCCTTTTCTTCCATTCTTTCTAAATATTGTACAATTCCTGTTGATGGTTCTGCTGTTTTTTCCTTTCTACACTGGTACGAGCTTGGATTTGGGTGGCACCTCTTCAAGCCAGATGTCCCTTGAGATCTGAAACTTGCAATGCTCGAGTCAGCATTGTCACTCACCACACGTCATAGAATAGGGAGTAGGCCTGACTAAGCCTAGGGCCAACTACACTGAAAGTGATAACAATGGTTGAAGTACCTTATAAAATAATGAACAGAACGGAGTCTGAAGGTTCGCCGGTCGGATTCGTGGCAAAGATAGCTCAGTCTGCCATTTAATGTTGACAATAATTTGATTATAATAATGATATAATAATAATTAATAATAATATTTGTAATATCAATAATGATAAAAATCAGATGTATAATGCAACTACAATTCAGAGATTAGAATGTACCCGTCCTGATGGTCTAGTGGTTAAGACGCCTGTCTGGAATGCGGGAGATCCGTGGGTCGATTGCCGGTTGGGGCGGACTTGTTTAATTTCTGAATTGTAGTAAATAATTACATTATAAGTGTGATTTTAAAGGTTGCTTAAAAACATGAAGTAACATGATTATTCATTATAGAATTGTGTAGGAGGCTAGGAGCCAACAGATTACCTAGAAAGAGTTAGGCGGCTGTGTAGAGTTGGTCACATAAATACATACACAAATGACATAACGACGAAACGTTTCGGCGGCTTGAACAGCCTTGTTCACCCGTCGGAGTTGAGAGAGTTACTGACTAAATGAATGGCTACTATTTACAAATATGTACAAGAGGCACTGTTGGTGGTGGAGAGGGGAACTAGGGAAGGTAAGTCAGGTAAGGTAGTTCTCTGTTTCCCCTCTGGACCCTAAGGTTATCGTAGGTTGAGGTTGGCAGGCTCACGGGAGCTGGTGACCATCTGGTGAGCCAGTTCCCACTTCCTGAGCTCTCCTTCACTGCAGTTAGGTGGTAAGGTTCTTATAATGCTGGCGTTGAAACGGTCATTAAAGCTTAGGTTGTAAGTGGCAGCGTGTAGTGCCACTGGTTTGTCATTAATTCTCACTGTATTATGCCTGTGCCCGTTCATTCTTCACCTCCGGGTGTTGGTGGTCAGGCCTATGTACTCCGAGACTCTAGCTGGCTACGAGGGCAGGGAAGATATTTGCACTCCAGATTTAGGGTTATTCTTGTTTAGAATTGTTTGAGGTACATTTGATGATGGACTTGTGGAAGGCGATCTCATCAATTTTTTTATTCAAAGCTTGTAGGTCTGGGTTGATCAATACACCGATTGTTGTTTGGGTGCCATGATAGATTGATCTCATTTAGCATTTGATTTATTTTCACATTGCCCGAGTTGTTTGGGTGAAGGCCTCCTTTGGAGATGTCAGTTGGCAAAATCCACTTATTTGTATAAACATACAAAGTTAGTGTCTTGCACGCCCATTTAATGTTGGCGTTAACTTCATCGACAGTGGAATTCGGGACATCTCGGCGATAAATAATGCCTGTGTATGCCATACAAGCTAATGGGTATGCATTCTTGCATTGATTAATAGTTTTATCTTGTTTTATATTTTCTCGATTCATACTGGTTGATCTGTTCTCATTTAGCATTTGATTTATTTTCACATTGCCCGAGTTGTTTGGGTGAAGGCCTCCTTTGGAGATGTCAGTTGGCAAAATCCACTTATTTGTATCAACATACAAAGTTAGTGTCTTGCACGCCCATTTAATGTTGGCGTTTACTTCATCGACAGTGGAATTCGGGACATCTCGGCGATAAATAATGCCTGTGTATGCCATACGAGCTAATGGGTATGCATTCTTGTATTCATACTGGTTGATGTGTTAGGCACCTCGGAGCAGCTTGAAATGACGAGATGCACAGAGAACATAACAAAAATGTTGAAATAACACAAACGCATATGAAACCTTGGTGGGCAAGTTTGTTTGTATGGTCTTGTAGGGAAGTAAGTAACACAATTGTGGGTCCTCGAAAGCTCGTTTTTTAGATGTCGATATGGCTCCAGTTCCTTGGCCTCCCAGAGACGAGACGTTTCTGGTTGGGTTTGAAGTGCAGTGGCGTGGACCATGCAACTGTACAATTGTAGCCCAAAATTTGTCACTCAATAGGTCACTTTTAGCAGACTCTGACAGAACTTTTTCTTCTACATCGTCGAAAGCAAGGCAACGCAAAGCCGTTTTGTTTTGCAACGAACTTCTGGCGCATCAAACGACTGGAAGCGTCTCGGCAAACTGCATTATCTTGACTGTAAGTTTAGAATCCAAACATTTAAATTCCCGACCGGAATAATGGGATTCTTTGACAGGGAATGATCTAATGTGTTCCATTACTTTGGCCACGTCCTGAGGTAGAACAGAACTAGCTTTGTTGCCGATACCACGGCCATCTTTTGGGGACTTCCCTGTTAATATGAGATTTTGTAGCCTACGTATCCTTTTATCTGACACTGATAGCAAACTTTTGTAAGCCACCTTACTAACTTCAAAACGAATAGATCCTATCATAACATGGTACTTATAATAACAGGTGCTCGTTTGAGTGGACTCTTCTGAACGTTTACCACGTCGTTGTACAGCGTGCGAGTCTATTAAACTTTGTAAAAACCCAAAAACAAACAAACAATATAAGAGTGGGCTCGAACAAGGGGAGTCGTTTTTCCGCAAAACCGAGTGCATTCATTTCTGCCGCCTACGTAGCCCTCACATTGACATTGCTTTGTCTTAATCTCGTCGATGAGTGACTGGCGAGCAACTCTGATGACAAATCGTAGTGCTATAGTGCGGCAGATACGAATCAATTTTCCAACGTCAAAATGCACATTGTGCATTTTTATAATAAAATCCCTTTGTCTTTTGTTGTCCCCTGTTGCCCAGTAAGTTTCGTGTATTGCTTGACGTCGTTCGTTAGAAATATGTAGTTGGCAATGTTGCCGACATTTTGAACAATCTGTTAGGTATCGTTTTGTCAGGTTGACTACCAGTTTAGATAAGGAACGGACTCACCATTTGTGAAGGACAATCAGCTTCAACAGTTATAATAATACACACATTTATTGTTAAAAAGAGCAATATTTTACAGAGATTACACAGGTAGACATTTTTCAGCAAGAGAGAGAGAAACAGCTCAGCTAACCTAAAACTGTTATTACAAGTACTAGGCCCTGTTCAAGCTAGTTTCTACAACATCTGGTTGACGCGGGAAACATTTAAATAGGATTCCTAGATTCGACCATCCTACATCACAAACGACCTCGTTTGCAATCAAAATCATTACTAAGTGATAGGGCCATCAAATTCCAACTTGCAACCTTCTCGTGGTTTGGCCCGTGATTGGGGGAGTTTATCTCCCTGAAACTAATGTGCGAGCTCTGGGTCGTCGTCGGGGAACTTTCCCCTTCCCTTTGACTACCTCCCCGACGGCGACGACAATGACAACACAGACGGAAGACACAGACGGAGACGACCACGACGTGGGGGAACCTTTGCCCTCCTTATACGCTTGTGGCTGGTTCTGACCAGCACAGGCCTGTCCACCCCTTGTCTCCCCGCGTCATCCCTTACGTCCCTCCCTTCGTCTCGATTAGCCTAGTTGCACAAATATGAGACGTTAAGCAATATCCAATCAAATTACTAAGTGATTAGTACAAAATTTTCAAAATCATAATCAAATATCTGCCTGAAGGGCACTGTGAATAGAAATATTCAGTAACAGTTCAAAGAATCAATTATTTGCCTGATGGGCACTGACTGATTGTCTGGCCTACAAAACATGATTTTCCAGACGAGCAGGTATGCGTCGCTGTCTCTGCGGTCGCGTAATTGGCATCTGCTTCTCGTCTTCGCTCGTGTTGTCGGCGGCTGAGGCTTGCGACTGTTGCCTATGGGTTCTTCGTTTGTGGTTGGCTCCTCTCCATCAAGGTCATCGAATTCTTCTGACCCATCCTGTGGACGCCACGATTTGAGTCTTGAAACATGTACTGTTGTTGTGTAGGCTCGCTTTTTGGAATTAGGTCTCATGCTTTCGACTCTGTATGTATCGGAAGGAAGAACCTGGGTGACTACCAATGGTCCTTTATATCTTGACTGCGTTTTAGTGGAATCGCCGGTTGCTATTGGGACACGACGCATTACAACGATTTCACCAACGTCAAACTTGATCAAATCATGATGTGAACGATCATAGTACGCTTTCATTTTAACTTGACGTTCTAGAATCTTTTTACGAGCTTCACTCCGAATATCTTCAGGTTTGTTCCAAGCAACATCAGACAGCTTCTGAAGTGCACCATTGGTACACTTTGGAGCATAACCGTGCAGTAGCTCGAACGGAGATACGTCAGTGGTCTTATTTGGGAACACATTCAGATTTCTTTGAATTTTAGTTAGCTTCACATCCCAATCCCGGTGGTCTTCTCTCTGTATGTGAATGATTATCTGAGTAAGCAGCGTACGGTTAGTGCGCTCCACTAGACCATTTCCATGGGGATGTTTAGTAGAATTTAGGATATGCCTGATACCGTGTCCAACACAGAACTCTTCAAAGTTTGCCGATGTAAAACAGGTTCCTCGGTCTGTGATCAACGTAGAGGGTATTCCTCGCTGTAGGATGAAATCATCAAGGCACTTGATTACATGTTTTGTGCTTGTATCATGAACTGCATACAGCGTTACGAACTTTGTAAAGTTGTCGATCAGGACAAGTACTTCTCGATTTCTTTTTGAACTGGATACAAACGGTCCAATATGATCAGCGTGGATTAGTTCGAAAGGTCGTTTACCAGGTGCTATTGGGTGAAGCAACCCTGGTTGTTTTCCTGATGGGACTTTCTGCATTAGACAGTCCAAACACATCTTGATATGTAGTTTTACATAGCGCCTCATGCCTTGGAACCAATAGTATCTTCCAATAGCTTTGACTACTCGGTCAACACCGAAATGACCCATAAGATCGTGGTATTTTACAATAAGACTTTTACGCATGTGTTTTGGAACGACAAAAAGAAGTGGTCCACCACTTTCTTCTGTTTTGCGGAATAGTATGTTTCCTTTTAGCACAAAGGATTTAATGCGCGAGCTCTCTAGTTTGGTAAGACTGTGTCGCTCTCGCTGCAACAACCCAATGATGTCTTGAACCTCTGAGTCCGATTTTTGATACATTAGTACCTGTTCCTCTTGAGTGAAGGAGAGTAGAACGTCTAATCTTTCTGCTATGGTATCGTCAAGAGATGTAGAAGAGACTTCACCAACCGGGGCTCGACTTACGGCGTCAACGTGGCCCATCTTCTCACCTGGTCTGTGGCGATACTGTACGTCATATTCTTGTAGAAGACTGCTCCATCTTGCGATCTGTGCATTTTTCGTCTTGTTGGCGTTCAGGTAGATAAGACTCTGACAATCTGTAATAACGTCAAACTTTAGTGGTAGTAAATATTGTCTAAGTCGTTCTACGGAATACACAATGGCCATCAATTCAAGCTTGCTCGAGTGATATTGTGATTCGACCTCACTATTTTTACGGCTGACACAGTATACTAGGCCTAGTCGTCCTGTTGGTCCCTTTTGGAACAACATCCCTGCTATGCCTAGCGCTGATGCATCGGTATGAAGCTCAGTTTCTGCTTCGGGATTGTACAATTGCAGTACGGGTTCTGTTGTCAATATGTTAATTAACTTGTCAAAAGCCTTTTGTTCTGTAGCTGTCCAAATGAAAGGTTGGTCCTTCTTTGTTAGATTTGTAAGGGGGATAGCAACTTGAGAGTACCCTGGCACGAATCGTCGAAAGAAACCGGTAAGGCCTAGGAATCGCCTTGTTTCGTGAACATTGGTCGGTACCGGAAAGCGTTAAATTGCTTCCACCTTGAGTGGTCCTGGGGACAGTTTTCCGTTGGCAATCTTGAACCCGAGATATTCAACGGTCGTCACACCAAAAGAACATTTGCGTAGTCTACATGTTAAGTTTGCATCTGACAAGGCTTGCAGAACTAGCCGAAGTTTGTACAATAGCCACATTACACGTAATTAAAGAAAACTTTTCAAGACACCCTGCGGAAATTTGTCGCCGAAATTGAAAATGACCCCGACCGAACACAGCTTGCAAACCACCCACTGCTTTTGTGGAAACGTAATAAAAAATAACGAATAATCGTCATTGTCGTATTGACAGAGTTCGAATTGGTATCTCACCTCTCGGGGAGCGTCGTCTCCGACTCGTTGAAGCTGAGACTGGCGGGGCCCTTCCCCTTGGTTGTGTTCTTGTGGTTCTTGACAAACACAACAATGGTGTCCTTGTTGTGTTTCGACATGCAACCCACGGCCAAACTGTATTCGAGATACGTCATGTTTTGTATCGGGTCGGGTCTTTAGGCCTTGGAGGCCGACCCAACGAAGCCGATGTTCCTGCAAGACAAACACACATGTTTACCATTAGAATTTTACCACATCGGTTGGGATGAATTGTGCATTACGGTCGTCATAATCGGACCAGTCGCCGTACACACGTGAATATTTTTTCCTCAACTTATGTCAATTAAAGCGTGTCATTTTCAACCAGATTCCGTTACGTAAATAATTGCAATCTTATCTCACTTTCGTAAATAACGACATGGATTAAGTCGATCCGAAATATATGCAAATCATAATAATTATACGAAAACAAAACAGCATAATGCCTGACTCGCACAATGTACGAAATGCTCAAACCGATTGACGTAAGTCGGCAAACTTATGCCAAACTAACCGATAATGTACCGTAAAAGAAAATACTTAATGACCAAAAATTATCCAGTGAAATAAGAACAGAAGTGATACGGTGATACCCCATCTAATCACCCGTCCGTCAGAGCTATACAGTGTACCCACCTCCTCACGAGCAGGAGGTCGTTCTGCGACCTCCTGTCAAGGCCCTTTCTCAGTGTCGAGTTGGGGAGGCCCTCCAGGCGTAGTAGGGCCTTCTCGAGCTGCTGCCACCGCAGCTCGCACCGCTTCATCCTGATGACCTTCAGGTTATTGAAGTTCTTGGAGCCTTCGTCGCGGCGACGGCCTTGGCCGCCCGATCCAGGGAGGCCTTCAAAGAGCCTACAAACCCAAGGACCTGGGTGATTTTGAAGTTGAGATCTTGGGTCTCGACATGTGCTGTCGAGAACCGCAAGAACCGTTCCAGGGCCTTGACGTAAGAGGTCACTGATGAGTGCCGAGCCTGTAATCAAACAATAAAACACGCACGTAGATTATTTGCAAATCGCACGAAGATCTCTACCGCAAAGCCGCGCAGGAAAAAAGCCACGGCGCACTTAGAAAGAAACACAGGACCATTGCTCAGGCGCTTGTCCTGATCTTTCGTCAACATCCACCCTGCAAATCTAATTCCCCGCGACAACACGTAGTAAAAACCAAAATCTACTTACTCCCGCCTGCTGGATCTCGTCCAGGTAGTCGAGCAGGTGCTGCTTTTTCTGCCAGAAAAGCAGCACCCACTCTTCGATCGCCTGCGGATATTCCAGCCAAGTCTCCTGGCCCCGGAAGTGGGACGGCCGACACCTATACATCAACTTGGCCACGTATGCGCTGAAAACGGAAAAAACGAATCGCTGACGACATAATGCACACGAATGAAAGCAATTTATTCAAGGTCAGTGGTCAAGAACAACTAGGCGAATTCACCTTGAAAGACCGAGTCGGCACAGACTGTTAAGACACACATTCGAACCCAGTATCTACTTACCATGGGTGGTCGGTGGCCTTGAGGCCGGTCCTCTGGCCAACCATAGCCTGGCGGAACTTCTTCAGGGCATCGATTCGTTTGTCGACCTTGTGGTCGAGGCCCCTGAGGGAAAGGATGGCCTTCACCGAGCGCGTCAGGTCACGAGACCGTTGCGCGGACAGGCTCTCGAGCTCCGCCTCGGCGGCCCGAGTCCTCTTTGCGACAACGGCCTCGAGGTCGGGAGTCGGAAGATCATCTCGCGTTGGAGAATTCCGGGAGCAGGACGGGATCGTGTCCTTGACGCTGACGGTGGTCTGACGCCGCGTCACGACCGGGGTGGCTGGGCGGGCCGCCCCCTCGTTGTCGGCAACAAGGCCGGTCTCGACCGACATGTTGGCCTCGGCTACGTCGTGCACGTATCGGGGCATGATCGCGGCCGACATGTCGATCACGCGGCCCTGCGTCTTAGGGACGGCTATGACTGAAACATGGCGAGACTAAAATTTTTTAGGCCTGGCCTGGCCAGAAACGTGACAGTAATTGACCGTGCACGATCGACTAAAATTCGAAGGTGGATTTACAGTTCTCGCGCAGCTCTACGTCTGCCCAGCTGCGGCTCATGGCGATCCTCAGCTGCCACCACGGAAACCCCAGCTGGTTTCTGTAGATTCGCTCGGGAGCCTCGGCAGCAGTCGCCTCGGCCGTGGCCGCATCCATGCCATGGCTGTGAGTCCTGAGGTGACACTTGAGGTTGGGATAGGCTCCCTCGCCGCACACCTCTCACATGACGTGTGCCCGGTTGACTGGCTTACTTGTGCGCGGCCGCTTTGCCCTGGTCTTCCTTCGTGGCTCCTCGACGCTCATATCGCTCGAGGAGCCATCCTCCGATTGATGATGCGAGGCCACCTCCTCGTCGGACGAGGAGTTCGTCTCCTTACGGGGTGGCCTCACACCGCGCGGCTTTGCGGCTGGCTTTGCGGGTTTGGTTGTCTCCTTTGGCGACTGAAACATCATCAAAACATAATCACAAATGTTATAATTTCCGAAGCAGGTCGCCCTATTTGACAACCTAGAGATACGTGAGAGCCATAGTCGTACACCAGAATCGTGAGAGTAACATACCCCTGTCTGCAGCTCGGACCGGCCGGAGACTGCGGCCGGCTACAAGAAGAGCTTCATCTGCTGTCGAAGGCTCTGTGAAGGCGTTGCCTTCAAAGATGGGCACACATCTCACGTTATCCTTGAAGACAGATGTCCCAAGAACTCCAACGTGAGGATGGGGTAATGTGGAGTTGCTCTCCACCTAGGCAACTGATGTTGTGTCCTGAGTAGTGATGGCAATTTTCATGATTTTTTTTTTCTTTGAAATTATCAATGAAAAGATTCAACAAAATAAAAATTGTTCCTGGGTCAATATCATACATATCTTGTTCACTGTTTCCTGTACTTCGGTTCAAAATTTCACAATCTGCAGGCATTTATATACATGGAAAGTAGGCGGAGGCTGTAGGAGTAGGAGGACCGTAGGAATTGTGGAGGACTAGGTTGACTAATGCGCTCGATACATGGGACCTCACTCACTGGAAGTCAGTAGCCTGATATTTTTTATTTCTACTGACAAGTGACGGGACCGACGGTAATCGGCATACGGAAAAATATTTGTTTCCCATCAACAATGAATGCTGCTCCCTATCATACTTAGTCTACAAGATTTCTTACTCGACAATGCTTCTTTCTAGTGAAAAATCTACTTGGGCTACACTTAAAAACATACGTTTCTCCGTATGTCACGATTTAAAAACAACTGATACGGACCTACTGCTAGGCCTATAACAGAATTTCCTGTGTATCGAGTGCACAGTTGTCTAAATTAATACGAATCAGGGATTATTGTAGGCTATTAAAGTTTTAATACAGAAGAACTTAAGATCAATAGAGTGGATACATGTGCATATTGAAATTTCCAAAACATTTGAATTAATATTATTTTATTGGTTATATTTAGAGATACGGAAATAAATTTTCTCTAATTTTAGCATTAATTATTTGAAATTTAGCTATTTTTAGCATTAATTTAGCATTTATTAAAAAATAGCAGGATCGGTACATATATGTATATATATATATATATATATATATACGAAGTAAATACGAAATGTAGTTCTTTTGATATTTCACTTTTAATCATTCTAAGAGCGGCATTGAAGCTTAAAATAGGCCTAGTATAAAATCCAGGCATTTTCATATTTAGAAGTCGAAAAATTATCAGGATTGTTACACATCTATACAATTACAAACTAGTTGAAGCCTAGCTTTTGTTTGAGTGGCATTTAAGCTTAAGTAGGCATGTATGAAATATAACGATTTGCATAATGCAGGATTGATTGTGGAGATGCCATCTTGGGTCTTGTTTTCAGTCTGTAAAGAAAAAATAAAATTAGTTTTAAAAATGCTACCTTTATTGCTGAAGCTTTTGCAGGTAGCCTGGCAGGAGTGATCCTATCTCACCTTCAATTGTTGAATGCAAGCATAGTACAGGTTTCAATTGTCGACTCCTTCATATTGGTTCTTCTGTCTGTGAGAACCAAATTGTATTGACTAAAAAAACGCTCCACATCAACACTGTTGACCGGTGCCCAAAGTGTTTGTATAGTAGCATTCACAAAAGTGGTGTGCTTGGATTTCATTGCCAGCAACAAGTGCATGGAATCAACATCAGTACCCTCACTTAGGGATTCAGTTAATTTCCTATGGAAATAAATATACCCCTCAGTGAAATCTGCATCACTCACACCAACAAATGATGGAAGTTTTTTCTTGCTCTCCACTATTTTGTTTTCAATGATCGAATGATTTATTCCGGCCACTGCAGGGTTGAAAAGTACATTTGCTTCAATGTACAGATTGTTTGTTGGGGAAACTTGCACATGCTTGGCCTATTTGGCATAGCTTTTTTGAGTACCTTGTTTCAAGCATGCAATTATCTCGGCCTTAGCAATTGCATTTCTCACTTCATTCAGCATCAATGTAGTGAGACGAGGAAAGTTTCCTTCTGAGTATTGCTTAAGGTTTTGGGAAA